>QEWY01001710.1:0-44465 GCA_006503575.1 Baylisascaris schroederi | reverse complement strand
AGTGAATATAGACAGACCTCCTTTTTGAACGAAGTAACAGGCGACTGATGTAGCGTTAAATCTACATGCTTGCAAATGCAAATTTTTGTCCTCGCTAGTTAAGTGACAGCGAAAAGTATCTTGCTTTAGTATTTTTTCGTAACAAACTGATGAAGTGTCTGTGCTATTTGGAGTAGACTATGTAAATCTGCGCCGAAAATTGAGCGAAAACATCCACTACCATAATCATACAAGTCAACCGTCGAACGTCAGAAGATGGACGGTCGATTCGCCGACTGCGTAAATTTTGCCTCGGCAAGAAGATATGTTTTGCAGAGGTGATGAAGTTCTGCATCGAGAACCAGACTTAACCACTATGGGGGAAGGGTTTGGCGGATGCAGTTGCGTTCTGTGTCATTCAAGAACTGGAGATTTCCAAACTGCACATGCACTTTTTCATCTGAAGTTCAATATGGCATTTGTATGCCAACACCTCGTTCACAAGGGCGATGGTTATGAAAATTGTTTTCGAGCTCGCAGAGAATGTTAGAGGTGCAGCCTTGTGAATGATGTTCTCTATCTCTTTCTCTTGCGTTCTCCGACACTCCTACGGACAACGGTTTTCGGAAAGACTGTTTGCTAGCACTCGAACAAATGATATTGAGGCTTCCCTTTCGTAAAATTTTGTTGTAGATGTCCTGCAGTAAGGTATTAGAGTTGTGCAGTGAGAATGCAGAAGTAGAGTGTTCTTATTTCGCCCCCATTTTGAGTTAATGACGACTTTGTAAAGCATGATGCAAAGTTTCATTTAGAATAGTCAGTTGAGATCTCCGTCTTTCGAGGAGACCTAAGGAAATCGGTTTCTTTTAAACTCACTGGAATAAGAGAAAGCGGCCGGAAAAAGAGGAAGTGATATGTTAGTGCTGACAGGCAATATGTAAAACGCGGCCGAATTTTTAAGGAATGTAAAAGGAAACAAGTTTCATTTTTTATCGAAAACAGGATAAAAATATGCACAACAAGATACTTGAAAACATAAAATTGACCTTGCCGCCCTGTTGCTTACAAAATCTATTCACAGCACAAGTCGGTCCTAATGGACGAGCTCACATCACTCACTACGGTAACATCTGCTCTGACCACTGTGACTTTCTTTCTGGCGCTGCTTATGGTGGTGCAAACAATTGCTGAAGCCTTATACTTCATGAGCAATGAATGCATTTCAGAAGCACCAAGTGTAAGTTGCCTTTTTTCTATTTTGACCAGATCCTTACGGATGTCTGATGGCGAATGAGTTTCTGCCCTCAGCAACTGTTTGACGCCTTTAAATGATGCATCGACGACGCGTGTAAGAGTGTTTGATATATCGAGAAACGGAAGGAGAAACTGTAAATTTCACTGGTGGCTTTGACAATTTTTTTCTTGTAAGATTGGGAGGAAGAGAAGAGATAAGACAGTGCAAACGCTCTTTTGTAAAGAATCCTTATTCATAGAAGGACAAAGAGGGGAAGTAGGTACTATTCATAGAAGTGGAATACAAGAACGACATAAATGCACCCGATCAGAAAAACATTATCAGAGAATATATCATAAAGCGGCACTTCAAAGCATGCCGCAACATATGCATACATCACTCACTTTATTTCTCTATGATTTTTTCTCATTCGATTTCAAATTGCCTTCTTGCAAAAACATCTGAACCATCTCTCAGGACAATGCCATTACAGCACTAAACGCCGATGGAAATTATCTAGTTGAATTTCATCGTAGACTAGGTGCTTCCTGTGGTTTCAGGGACATTAATTGGTGCACTTACATGCAGAAATGCAAAAAAATTTACAGGGTGACCTGGAAGTAGCAAGCTGTTTTTTATGGGAAGGTAAAATTGCGGATCTCGATCATTCTGAAATATTTTGGAAAATTTATTTGAGTACATTCATAGTAATCAAAATTTGCAATAAACATTGATCAGCATCCGAGCGCATGGAGCCGAAGAGCGTCTGAGCGCCAAAATTTGGATTTTCTTTTTTCTAGTTCACTGTATCGCGGTTTTTTTTGCAGGATGTTCAAATTTTGCGGGATGTTCTGCATGGCATATAATGAAGTGAGCAGGCTGTTGCTATTGAAGTTTGAATTTGTTTCATCTTTAGAAGATTTGTTTCGTAACTTATATCATTTATAATTGTGTGGAGAAAGCATTGTATGATGAACTCAGAGACATGCATTATCGGCAGCAAAAGAATAAAGCGAAGTCGAATACAACAATTACAACATCAAGGCGAGGAAACAAGAAGAGGTACGGGGACACCAGAAGCACGACGGGGTAATTTTGCATATATCTACTATGAACCCTGACTGGATCTCCATTTCTCGTATGATCGTACTATAAAGCATGTTCTCAGCTGAGACGTTTCTGTTCATTCAGCAGTTCACGCAAGTTGAACTTGGATTTCCTTTGGCAAGAAGGTTTATCGACTTATCGACTGAAAAGACGTCAGCATCTGTCTCAGAACGATCTTTAGCGCCCGCTCAAAGGGCTACGTCTGTGACGTCATCGGATACCACGTTGGCGTCCTCGAAACGAGCGCTGAAGAATCTGCAAGTTGACACATGTATACTGTTTGTTCGCCCATTACAAGCGAAGAGTTATTGTGTGACCTATACCAACGGATCCGATTTTTTAGACACATTGAGTTTATGAGAAGTTTCGACTTCTTTTCTCTCTTGGGCATGCAATAAACGCCAGAAAATGAGTGCAGGTCACATCCTCTAGGATACTAATGAAGTTAGGGCTATCTTACAGTGAAAGATAAGAGTGAATGAAGTCAAGAAAGGCGCCAGAACCATGCAGAATGCCAGGAAACTTGGGGAAAAGTAGTGGTGGCTACCGTCTGAAATTTTTCGAATCAGGAGCCAACGGGAGCACTAGTCGCACCTGAGTGTCCATCCAAGTCGGAGACGATTCACAAATATCGGTCGGTTACCGACAGAAAACGTCTGATGAAAGTCGGTTACAACCAACAGAGGAAAAAAGCGGACTAACTGATATTTTCCTGTTGGTAAAAAACGACCGAAATCCCAACTTTAGCCGAAATTTGGTCAACAGATACTTTGAAGTAAGGACAGTACAGATATCACATAGGATGGTACGGATGTCGGTTGATCTTGACTCTGGTAGAGAGTGGTCATATTTGTTCTGCGCTCTGCATTTTCTTCTGTTGTCAATCGTCCAACGCAACGGTGAAAAGTAGGCGAGCTGCGCATGCTGACGCAAGCGCTGAAGACTTTGATGTGCCGCAGATAGAAGTTAATCCGGCTCGCATACCCACTACATCAAGTTGTGATAGATTAGAGATTGTATTGTACTACAAGTATGTAAGTGCGTGTGGGGAGCAAATGGGCTCTCGAAAACGAATCTGACCCGAACGTTCGAGCAGGTATATAGTGATACGATCAGCTTCTTTTGTCACACTGTGTCGACTGGACCCCCGAAATTCCTGGAAGTTTCCGAGGAGGTAGTGATGAATTAAGGCTTAAATCAATTGCTATTCGAAATATGCCCGAGACTGGCAATGTGGGACCACATGACTGGGATGTTATGTATCGAAATGCTGCGTTGAGCTCGCTGGACGAGCTAAATGTTAATAGTGTACCGCTTGGTATTCTTAGTATGGGTGTCATTTAAAGTTGTGTTCTCCAACTCTCATGACACAGTACGAGCCCTCCGTAAGCCTCGTTTATTGTAGTTCTCAAAGACGTATAACCATACCACGTCTGCCCGTCTCTGAGCAAAGCAAAGCTGAAAGTGCGTCATCAATTAGTAAGCGAGCTGGGGAGGCGCAGCGAAGCCAATCCCCAGCAAGACTTCATCACATACCGGAATAAAACCATTCACGACTACAAGACCCGGTTGAATTTTCTTGTGGAAGAGTGTTCGAAGATGATCGCTCATAATAAATGTTAAAAAAATTTGGCTTCTTCAGGTGGAAGATCAAAATCGCGATCCTTCGCCTTGCGATAGCAGTATCGAATATGATTTTCCGTCGACGTCAGCTTATGATATGAGACGAGTCGGCGCATGTTATGTAAGGTATGTCGGCTTTCTCTGAGGTGCCAATGCTTCGGAACCTTTTATTGTTACAAACGACTGACTTGCTGACTTGCATAAATGGATGGCTGCGACTGCTGTAATGCGCCGAGATGTGAAATACGTGTATCCGAAAAGTTATGCCTATATTTCGATCCAATAAGGCTTTCGTTTGGGCCACTCAATTACCTTAAGACTCAAAGATATAAATTTTGCACTCGGCTCACTTAAGAAAGAAAGCGCGGAAGGATGAGCTCACTGAAAACAGAATAGAATAATAGAGCAATGCTCTGACACGTACAGCATGTAGGAATAATAAAATTGCACTGCAAAGTAAGCAAAGGGAGTTGAGGAAATATAATATACTAATCCACATTTCTAGCCCTTGCGCAACGAGATTGTTGGCAGTAGCAAACGAAAAACTTAATAAACCGATAAAAACATGGACATATCATGCAAGCCCTTTTCCAAATCTCCGATTAAAGCAATAGGAGATTGTCGCAATCGCAGCAAAATCCCAGTCAGATCCGGCAGCATCACGGCTCCACAGAACAGGTTGTCGTTGAGGAAACGGCCCCTTTGTGTGCCGGCGCTGGCGTCAAATACAACACGTAATTTTTTTCTTCCTTCCATACCATTTGGCGCGGAATGTAATGAACGAATGGACCAGAAGGAGTAGATGGAGCGCGTTCGATTATGCCTACCTCAAGTTGCTGATGGATGGTGTCTGTGTATTGCTGTAGTCGGTCTGGGTTTTGCTGTAAGGTGAGGAGAAGTGACTGCAAGCGGCCGACACAGAGACCGAAATTCGATGCCAAATTCGGTTCTGCTGATTTCCATGGCTAGCCGACACTATAACGTTCATCGGATAGTCTGTTGAGGAAACGGTTGAACATTTGTTGCGCTTGTGCATCATTTTCTTGGTATTCTTCTGCTAAATTGATACCAATAAGGTCGAGGTTCCATAGATCGGAAATCAAGAATTGGGTGGTCCCGACTAGCACTGACATAGCCTAGACGTTAGATGGAGGTAGGTACTGTGATGGAACTGAGCCGCTGCCACCGATCATAGGTTCAAGTTCGGATTCGTAGAGAGCGAAACCAGATAGTAGATGCTTTAGCACTCATGGACTGACTTTGCTGATGAAATTTGAACCAAGAAGAATATCGGGTTCGTCCGTGTATAGAGGAAGTGGTAGTTGCTTTTGCGTCTGATGCCATGTTTCATTATGGTCTCGGGAGAGATGTTTGCATGTAAAAATGGCTCAGCGATTCTAGGAAGAGTAAAGGCTTGTAGAAGTTGTTTACTGCCGTCAGGAAAGGTGATTCCTAGGTCACCTCATAGCTGATGTAGTGAGTGCCACATCCCTCGCCTACACCTTTTATGACAATGTTACTCTCTTAGCGGTTGTAGACCAAGGCGGTCAGTAAATTTTTTAGTTATAAAAGAACACTCCCTTCCTCGATCGAGGAAGAATTTTGCTTTCAACGTAATAAGCGAAGAGGGTGGATTGAATACGCGAGCTGTAAGCCAAAACGGAAGAAACACATTTTCTCTTCTTTGCTGCATCTGCGATGAAATAATTGTTGCACCGGTGATCTCTACGTTCTCAGCAGAGGGCATAGCAATGACAGCAGCATGTGCTGTTCGATGAGTTGCTCGTGTATTCTGTGGACAGAGCGCTTTTTGTGTGCTTGTTTACAAATAGAACATGGTTGTGCTCGACGATCGCGTACAGCATGTCCATTCTTGAAGCGTTTAGGACAAACACCTAATTCCTGTACACGTTGTTGGCGTTGTTCCACTGCCCGAAGTCTTCTGCATTCTAACTGCCAATGGATTCCGTTGCAAAATATGCATGGTCTATTGGGCGTTGTCATTGTCCGATTATGAAATTCTGAACGAGTGTTAATTTGATAACGACGAACGTTTTCTTTATGCCGTTGATTATGCGTAGCTGCATTTTACTGCACCAGTCCGAGAAAGGCTGATGAACGAATTTGGCGATTTCGAGTAACCTCAAGGTGTCTGATGAATTGTTCCGGGTGTTGTTGATTTCGGTATGTGTCTCCGCGCTGAATACATTCGTTATATGTTGATCGAGATGAATAATGTTCAGTTGGGTGGGAGACTGGTGGTATACGTGTAGCGGCCAGCGTCCGAATTTCAGCGAAAAAAGTGGATTTAAAGAAGTCAGTTGTCCAAATCGACGTTTGCTGCCTTTTCTGATACATATACTGTTTTGTTGCTTCTGGGAGATGGTCTTCGAGGTCGAAAAGAACGTGGGCGTTTTCAACATCTAGTCCAGCCAATTGCATGTAATGGAATATGCGAGACGATTCGTTGTAATAATGCAAAAGGTCTCGGAAATTATGTGCTGGATTGGGAAGGTGGCGTAATTCAATTTGGTGAAGTCTGCAGACTCCGTCTTTATAGCCGTAAATTGTTCGCAATGTACTGATAACGGGTTAATGGCTAGCCTCAATCAGTTGATAGCCAGAAACTGACTCTTTGGCTTCTCCCCTCAAGCAGCTAAAAAGATATGTTAGCTTCTCTATAGGTGAGAGGTGTGGCTGCCTATCTACAGTAGCTTCAAAAATGTCCCAAAACTCAAACCAAGCGAAGGGTTTGCCACTGAATGTAGGAAGTTCGAGTTTGGGTAATTGCACTGAAGGCGCTTATGGCGCAGAAGACGTTGCGATAGGAGGTATTAAGGTGGTGTTGTCTGCTGTTGAACTTGCTCATATTGCGAGGTCCATGCCCCTAGTCGTGTTAACTGATCGTGGCAAGTTTGTTTGAAGAGATCGAGTTTTTGAAGCAACGTTTCGATTCTTTCTAAAGTAAACGCGAGTCCCTCCAGATCTTCTGTCATATCGTCGAAGGCTTTTTGCCCTGCGTTAACTAATTCCGGGTCATCCTTAGTGCCGAAGAATCGAACAAAAGTTCCCAGCGTTGAAAATGTCGACTGAGAGTGGTCTTTTTGTACCTGAGGAGTGCTCTGATGGAAGCAATTGTTGGCAGTATGGTATTAATGCTTTTATATTTTTCTTTAAAACTTCACCTCTACTAGTCATGCTTACCTGCACAGTAGATTAAGCAGTATGTACTTCCAGCGATACAAATATCGGTTCTCCGTTGTCAAAGGCGAAAGAAGTGAGTGAATTAATGTAAGTTTCTTGTAGTCGAGTTGCAAAAGGCAGAAATTTTTTCTTGGTAGGTTCCACGCTTCGCGGCTTTCTGAGCGTCGTCTGGACGTTGGAAGCATATGACTGTCTCGTTTTTCCTGGGCTTCAGGACATTTTTGAAGGTCGTGAGGGCTCCATTCGGGAAAAGTGACACCAGTCAATGCCTTCCAAAATTAAGAGATTTTTCCGTTCTTCATTTGTCCGCTCTTGTGATAGAAGAGTGTCCAGTTAACGCGGTAATAACCAGCTCTGAGGATCGCTGAACAAAATTTTCTTAGGAACTCAATATTTCTTCGATATATGAATCCTCCCCAGTACTTGCGAGATTCCCAAGAAGTCCTTGCTTCCTAAGAGGATGATTCCCAATCAGCACTTCCTCAAAAACCACTGTTCCTGCAATGAGTAATAAATTATAACAGCGCTTTTAATTTCAGCCGTGGCCGCAGAGGCGACGAAACACCAAAATGCATGCATCCACCACGCATAGCGGCGTCGTCCTATGGCGATGCTACGTTACAAGGCGTGACTGCGTTGAAATAAGCAGTGAGTACTTGTTCGAGTCAGGAGCAATGTGGTGCAATTCTCCAGCGCATCGTTTTCACCAGTAGTGGTACCGTGTCATACCTTGCTGTTTGAATATCTGAATTGAGCATCGTATAACTCCTACCCAAAACAAACACTTTGTTTCACTTTCGCTTATGCCTCCAAAGGGTCATGTCGTCATATCGTTCTCATAATGGGAGTTCGCATTCCACCGCTTCATTTTCTTCCAGTCCTGGCTGTTCTTTCCCATGATTCCATTGTTTACTGTGACACAGCTGAATGTCGCAGTATCGACGAATGTTAGTTTTCCCATCAATCGCCTCACTAATTTATGCGCGTGTCCCAGGCATTAGTAAAGCAGTATGGACAGCTTCCAGGAAGGATGGAAGGAGGTGGGAGAGAAAGGGGAGGAGAGAAGTTTAAAACCAGTTTTCACAATTCTTTTGCGAGGGTGCTTTGTAAATGAATATAAAACTCAGTTGCAAAGTTCTGGCTTTGTCGTAGAACGTATGCAGTATGCATATGAAAGCAACTAAAATAAAGAGCTACAACCATGAGACTTGCCTGCCCTTTTCTTAGGAGTCACGTTAACATCTATTATTTCACTAAAGCATCATTTAACGAATAAGTGTTATATTTCCTTATTGCATATTACAGTGTCATTTATATAGTGGGACGTTAAAGGGAATATCCCTCGATTAAATCTATTCGATGGGAGATTGAGATTTTCACAGGATTTAATAGAAATTGCAGCACTTTTTCTCAAAATATAGCACTAGACAAATAGCATCTTTCCCACTTCCCCAAACAGCAAGTGATCGGGCCTGCCGCCTTTGCTCGCACGTCGGTCTTCTTTAATTCTCACAAGACGGCTCAAAGCACGTTATTGACACGCTTTCGCACATTTAACTTGCCGGCAATTGGAGAGAAGGAAGCAAGACGGTGCCTCGCCGTATGGAAAGGAGCTCTGAGAGACTTCACCAGAAAATACCTATGGTCCTATTCGATTTGGCGAATGTTGAAATAAAAAATGAGGGATGTTATGAATTGTATAGCGCGGGCTTTTTCTAAGATGAACGAATCTGCAACAACTTTCCGTTACTTCTATCAGCTCAAATATCACGAAGAACCTGAGCATCGCCATTGCAGTAATGCACTGTTGCGCAATAATGGCCACATTACCCAGTGGCAGTGCAATATGCGCCTCCCTTGCGTCAGCAGAGCGGTTGACGATGTTACATTTATTTACTTTTTCGATGATCCATTTCACTACTGTACCTCATATACAACACTTCATGTTGGCTTCAAATTTTTGGGTGCAGTTTTTTATCTTTCTTACAGCTTACCTTAAGGTATTACACCTGTTCCTTCTCGAGTGAGGCTAGTGGAGGTCTCCGGACTCTTCACCTACTTTCATCCGAGGACTGCAGATGTGCAACGGAAGACGCCATAAGATAAGGAATAATCAGGGTCTGTAGGTTGCATTTGCGGTAGCAACAGTGAAGTTGGGGATTGCACGCGAGGTAAGTGGGCCATTTCGCGCCCACGTCTTCCAAGCACCGTTTTGTTTCCGCTTTATCCACTAAAGATTCATAAAACGAGGATTTTGGTGAAGCCGTGTTCGTTGCAACGTTCTACTAACATATCTGTTGAAACTATTGCCACAAAAGGATAAAATATTACGTAGGAACTATCCAGTGGTGAGAGTACTCTATTTTGAACTCGAACTTGTTACATTACCTTCACTCCATATTTTGATGGTCACTGCGAGCACAGTTTTACCATTGTTGCATTATGTTTTTTCTCACATATGTCATCAGGGTCTGTAGGTTGCATTTGCGGTAGCAACAGTGAAGTTGGGGATTGCACGCGAGGTAAGTGGGCCATTTCGCGCCCACGTCTTCCAAGCACCGTTTTGTTTCCGCTTTATCCACTAAAGATTCATAAAACGAGGATTTTGGTGAAGCCGTGTTCGTTGCAACGTTCTACTAACATATCTGTTGAAACTATTGCCACAAAAGGATAAAATATTACGTAGGAACTATCCAGTGGTGAGAGTACTCTATTTTGAACTCGAACTTGTTACATTACCTTCACTCCATATTTTGATGGTCACTGCGAGCACAGTTTTACCATTGTTGCATTATGTTTTTTCTCACATATGTCATTGTTTTCTCTCGTTCTCCATCGTTTTTCCTCTTCCCGCGTTACCACTTTTCTGCAGCAATTAAAACCAAAAATAAGGACTCAAGGGAAATGAAACAGTTCAAAAATTCGTTTGAAGAATCAAGTAATCCTCGGTCAGCGATAGCAAGTGACAGGACTGATTTATGAAAAAGTTCAGAGTGCCGAATATCAGGGCACAATCCTGGCTAATGTTGCAAGGACCAGGTCGATGATGTTCCTTTGCAGCCGGAACACTTCCAAATTTCATATATATGAGAATTCGGGAAAACAGGTGATGAATGAAGGTCGCAGGAGCGGCAGGGATTCACGTGTAAGCATTAATTAGCACACTCAGTTAGAAATTATAAAATAATTTGTAAGCGAATCATTTAGCCTAAATTTCCTATACGTTTTCACCGTCGATAGCTACAACAGGCAGCTTCTGTCGGAACTGTGAAGAACTTCCGGGATTATGGACCCCGAATAAGTGAATAGTGAACTCACAGAAACTGAAAAGAAGCAATGCAGTATGAGTGCAGACAACCTGTCAGCATCATCAACAAAAGCAACAATCAAATAGACGTGAGCATGAGAGAGAGGTCCTATTTAATGATCCCATTGATCACCATCCAGTATGCGTGAAGTATGGACTAAGATGGTGAAAAAAATCAATATGGTCAAAACCGCGATGATTCATATGCGTTACTTATTGCACAGTTCAGGTGAGCATTGTTTGATCAGTTGTATTTGGGCAGTTACTTATTCATTGCACCAAACAAGCAACTTTGAGCTTCAAGGACTGGAGTAGTCTCCACTCTGATCGCCCAAATATTTCCTGGCAGAATTTTATGTTGTGCTCAGCCTCAATTCAACCTCTGATCCTTCACTTCAACATTAAAAAGCTGAATAGAGCTCACTTGGAGTATCCGTGGACAACGTCTATCGCAAATGCAACATTCTTTCTCTCCCTCACTCTCCATTTCCATCTCCTCCGATGCGAAACGTCTACGACCTTGTTGTGAAAGCATCCCAACGCAACACGATGATTACAGAAAAGCAGAAGTGCGGCAAGCCTGCCTGCAACATGTACACTTGCTGGGCCATTATGCAAGGTATTTATGAATTTTATAGTTCAGTTCCCCTAGGAATTTCAATTCTACTTCTCTATAGTTCAATTCAAATTAAAGAAAAATCAGGCAGCAAGAAGCTTATCTTCCGCTCGTTTGAAAGTGGATAAAAGGCGATTGAGTTGAGTTGCTTGTTTGCATAGCGTCCTGACAGCAACATGCACACGAAAAATTCGGCACTTGAACAAGCAGGACAATTGCACAAAGAATGCCCGTCTTCAAAAGTGCAGCGGTTTGAAATACCCATGTAGGGCTTCGTTAAGTTTTTGAGAGTGTGCCTGCGCAGGTTTCCGTGGAACTGTTTCAGTGTTTCAAAAAACTTCCAGTTTTGCTCGGTTGACTGCAAAGACTGCCTAATTTCTGCTCTCATGTTCGTTGACATATTACAGTGTTCTTCCTACCTTTCTTCCAACCTTGAAGCCCTTTGTATCAGAGTTCCGCTTGTTTACGAAACGTCTTGGCAAATGCCCAGGTGTAGCACGATGGTCGGCACCATGTACCGATAGCCTCATGATAGATCATAGAGTGAAGGGGAATGCTGGCGAAATCCAGATTTGGCAAAGCGCCGCAATGGTGTTCGTCGTTCGCTTGCTTCACATTCGCATATAGTAGTGTCGCAACCTCTCCTCTTCTCATTTACCGCTTGACATTGTGGAATGTATCGTGGCGTGGTCGTGAAAAATTTGCTGATCGGCGCTTTTGTCGACTGCCTAAGAAAATAGCTGTTTCGCTCTTTTTTTAAGGGAATAATGACGGCTCGCCCATTGATTACGGTGTACGACGAGAGAGGTGAGGCAAGAGACGTACAGGCAAAGTTGCCAGTCGTGTTCAGAGCCCCGATCCGTCCGGATATCATCAGCTTCGTACATGATCAAATGCGTAAGAACAAGCGCCAGCCTCATGCTGTCGCTGCGGAAGCTGGTGAGTCGGTGTCGCTTTTTACTGGTTTGGGGTGATATATGCCAGGAGCGGCTCTCTTTCGAACAGTAACGAGGGTCTTTACTGCTGTATCCTATGGATAGTAACCTCGAAATATGAGGTTACATCAAAATTGATAACAGCATTGGGTGTCAAAAGTGTCGCTAAGACACCCTCGAAAGGGATTATCACTGCAGTCACTACAAATGCCGGCAATGATATTTGTGCCACATTCATAAATTACTTTGACTCTTTAGATTTCTGCGTGCTGTTGCATCCCATTCACTACAGATGCGAGCTGTGATTTTGATTGATGCTGTTCGTTTCATCATTTGCATCCTCTGAATTGTTCTGGTCGTATTTGGTGAATATTAAGCCTGTTCCCGTCGTTATCATTTGTGAGCCATCTCGATGAAGCGTCGCTTGATGTGCCACTCTTCCTTCAACGAAGTGACCTCTCCTTCAGAAGAGCGTGGTGCTGGCGATCTTGCTCACACTCAGTGTATCCTGTGAATGCATACGTTCTACAGGGCTGATTGCAAGTCATCAGACATCTGCGCAATCATGGGGAACAGGGCGCGCTGTTGCAAGAATCCCTCGTGTTCGTGGCAGTGGTACTTTTCGCTGCGGTCAGGCTGCGTTTGGGAACATGTGTAGAGGGGGACACATGTACGCCCCAACAAAGGTGCGTTTAGCTGCCTGTCTTTGTATCTGCCAGTTTATGAAGTATTTGCTATAAAGCGATTTGAAAATCAACATTTGCGAGAGTTGTCCCTTAAACATACGGAGAGAGGGGAAGAGAATTCGTTCCTTTGAGGAGAACGCGTTATGGACGAATAAAGAAACTTCAGGATCAAAATTTCTATTGAGCAACCTAGATTGTCGTCACAAGACCTGCTGGTAGGTCAAGGCCAAAGATTTTTTGAATCCATCCTAGCGGCAAAAGTGTTGTTGTGAAAGCTTGCTCCCTTGTACAAACGTTTCTTTATTCTTATTCGTAGTCGTCTCTGCTGGCAGATAGTTACTCCATTGAATGGGTTTAGCTTCTTTCTGCTCTTGACTGTTCTTCCACCTCCCCTTTCCCCCCACCCCGGCCCACCGTTGTTCATGGAACTGCCAAGATTTTGAAACTGTCCTAACTAGCGATCGTAAGACAGATTGAGAAAAGACAAGTCAATTTTTGAGCTCCCCAATACAAGCTAGATCAGGCAAACCTGCTTCTCTAGCTTAAACTCACATAGTTATCTTATTGGTATGCGAACATTTTGATTTTATGGGTTTCATTGAAAAATTTATGAATTTTTTCTAATGTGTTCCCCAGCCGACCTCAAACTTCGATTAGTTGATCGTTAATTTGCCTCATTTTTACAAACAGTATTGCGAAACACATATGATTGTTGTTTCGTTAGCTAACCATTGTGCACATCCATCCTTCAATGTCCTCCATTTCGATAGACTACATCGAGCGTGTAATTGCATGTACTTTCTAAAGCATTAAAGGAACCGCTATGAGAAGCGTTCTGTGCATGTAGTGAGATTCGGTCAGTAGGCCAGCATCGACAAATTCGGATTATTCTCGATGTTGGCCGATGACAAAGGCAGGATGACATAGGTGAAACATGAAAAGCTAAGAGAGTGCAGACAGTGCAAAAATCAGATGATAGGAAATACGAGACGTTCTGGTAAAATGAAAGTGAACAGTGTCCTCCATAGTGTACCTAGATAGGGAAAGGTGGTGGATGTGTAGCCCATAAGCGCTGAGGGCGATTAGTCAGCAAAGCGATAAAATGTTCTTGAAACTGCAAGAGAAGGGCCAAAATTCGGAAACAGGGTTGGCTATTTGTGTTATGGCACTGTCGCGAAAGGTGAGCTCTGGACTTCCATAATAGGGAGTGTAACTTGCTTTCAGCAGAATCAACTCCATCTTATGCACAATCTTTTCAACGATATTTTAAATATGTGCCTGCAATCAGTTTTTGCTTCCTAAGCAGCATGTATTCATATATTGAGCATATATAACATTGATGAGCATCCTGGCACGCAGATTACATTCCATAGATTCCATAGTACGCAATTCACATTTAGATTCATTGAGTTGGATCTCTGGCGTCGTTTTCGAAGAATTCGCGTATATTAGTGACAACCGCTGAATACCTAATTGAGATGACATCATGTACTCATCATTCGTCAACAGTTTTCATCGTGATTTATATTATTCACCCGTGTTTTCAACCGCAAAATTAGAAATTTATTCTTCTGCAGTTCTATCTGTTCGATCATTGTTGTTCTGAAAAGCTTGATAATCTCTTTCGTTCATTGAGATTTTATAGAAGATTATAAAACACTCAAATTAATGATACATCGTTCAAGACCTATTCAATAATCTTGTCCAATGTTAAGATTGCTTGAAAAGGAATGCTGTCAGATCTCGATCTCTTTTCGAGGAGATATGGGGATTTCTTCATCAAAAGAGATTGCAGAAAATTACGAGAAGTGATATTTGAGTATTTCTCACTAAATTTCAATCTTCCACTAAATTATCATTTCATTCTTACTACCTTTTGATGATGGGAAGTTTAGCTTAGCTGGCGATCGGCTTTCCCTTTTGAGGTTTATCGTCGTTGGTACCGCCGTGTGAACGTTTTTCAGAGGCGATATGCGATAGTATCAGCACTGGCGGCATCCGGAGTGCCGAGCTTGATCCAGGCTCGGGGTCACATCATCGAACAAGTACCTGAGGTACCTTTCGTTGTGCGCGATACAATCGAGGCATTCAAAAAAACCCGAGAAGCCGTCATCTTCTTACGTCGCTCACACGTGTGGGCAGATATCGAAAAGGTTGATTACTTTATCTGCCACCTTTTATTCAACGTCGAACGATGATATGAAGGAAGTAAACCGGCATTTTACAGTGAGAGTTTCGTTGGGCGATGGTGAAGTAAGACAACTGGTTCGGTTTCCTCAAGGACTAAGAGATTATCTCAGCAACAACGTAAGATCTTCAACAAGAGCACTCCTGAGCTTTGATGGGTCTTAACTAGTGCTGAAGCGAACACTGGCCGAGCCGGCATGCGAGGAAGCAGAAACTCTTCACCTAATGAGTGCTCCTGTTTCGTTCCTTCAGAAGTAGTTCTGGTCACTTTTGAGTGGAGGTGTTACTTGCCATAGTGTGCATGAAATGACGCTGTCACAACATACCTTTTGCTTTTTTTCTAATGGGTTCTTCACGAAGACCGCCAATGACTCTGTTTGAGATCAGCAAAATATTAAGGTACCCGACCTCTATAATATCTTGTAATAGGTTGACTTAATCTAGTCTTTTCGAAGTTAGCACATTTAAAGGGAAGGGAGAGGAGGAACAATGTTAAGAGTGTGAGGAGCGTCCGCTGGAACCTGAGTGTATGCTGCTCAAGAACTGGATGAGATCACCCAATGTGTACTCTGCAACAGTTGATATATTGAGAGATACGTTGGTCATCCCTTCATCCCTGGTCACACGACATGTAAAATTAATTCCAACGAAACCTTTTTTGAAATCAGCCTCATTAACTTATCTGGAAAAGTTGTGCATCATTCTCGATCACTAGAACCTGGACTGTAGGAGATGGGCTGTGCCTGAATGCTGATTATAGCAGCTCAAAAACTGAATGAGACTACCCACGGTGTACTGCTGCAGCAGCAGTTGATATATTTGTAGACATATTGATTACCCCCGCTCGTAGGATATGTAAAATTCATTGCAATGAAACCTTTTCCAAAGTGAGCTTCATTAACTTACCTCGAAAAGTCGCCACTCTCCATCAGGAGAAGCTCCATTGTAAGTGACGCGCTCTACCTGCATGCTGATTATGTGTTGCCCAAAACCAGGATGAGACCACCCACGGTGTACTGTGTGACAACCGATATATGGAGCGACACGTCGGTCATCCCTGCTCAGACCATGCGTGAAATTCATTGCAATGAAACCTTTTCCGAGATCAGCCTCATTAGCTTACTCGAAAAGCTGTGCGTCATTCACGATCACTAGAAACCCCATTTTAAGTGTCCGACACTGCTTAGGTGCTCATTATATGCTTCTCGGAAACTGGATGAAACCACCCGTGGCGTACTCTAGCAGCAGGTGACATATTGAGCGGCACATTGGTTATTCCCGCTCGTATGATATTTAAAATTCGTTCCAATGAAACCTTTTTGGAAGTTTCAGGAGGACTTTCAGTGCGTTTTATATGCTTGGTTTGGTAAAAAATACCCAATAACGGTTTTTTCTTACTCTTGGTAAAAACCTAAAATTTATTGATAAGCATGTTTAGTATATTTACTGCTGATGCCAGTAGTCCATAACATTATGTTTATTATTTCGCAAAGAAAATAAATGCATCATCTGCTTCCACATGCACGATTGTTCACGAATGGGAGGAGATAGTATCAGAGTGAGTTGCAGGTGCACAATTCAAAGCGTTATCGTGCGGGCAAAGGCAAGGGTCGCAATCGTCGTTATAGATCGAAATTGGGACCTGTAATTGTGTATGGACAAGATAACGGGGTGGCTAAGGCATTCAGAAACATTCCTGGTTTTGAACTGCAATGCGTTGATCGTCTAAACCTGCTCACAATCGCTCCAGGTGGAAATGCTGGCCGTCTCATTATATGGACAGAATCTGCTTTCCGTAAGCTCGATATCATTTATGGAACGGAGGTTAGGAAGTCATTGATGAAGTCTGCATTTAGAATGCCCACTTCAACGGTGCATAACGCTGATTTTACTCGTCTAGTTCGCTCAGAAGAAATTGTGAAGGCCGTTCGTCCGCCGAAGAAAACCGCTAAGGTGGTCCGGATGCATTGTAATCCGCTAAAGAAGACGCGTCTCATGATCAAACTGAATCCATATGCGGTCGTTCTCAAGAGAGCTGCTATTCTTGCACAACGGATACAGCACAAAGAAGATGATCGAACGGAGGCAAGGATTTTTCTCATTTTTCTGACACTTGGTTTTTGACTTGCGATACTTAGTAGTTGAGTTTGAGTCCTTTCGAATAATTGCTTTCGACTTTCAAGTATTTTTGCCAACTTGTTAAAGCATCTCAGGCGAAGCTTGTTTTCTTTGCTTGTTTCGCATCTTCATCTTGTTAGTGAGAGAAACGTTCGTCATGAATGCGGAGTTAAATCTATGGGGTCCTTCTGCTAGCGGCAGCTTGCTGTACATTGTTCAAAATTTATGTGCCAATATAGTGAAATGTGGAAAATTCGCTATTCTTGAACGCCACTGAGAAACGGTGAGCGTAGTATTTTCTTGGAGTTTCAACGTCACGTTGAAATTCGACCGTTTGTTCAGTTCATTCGCAACTTAATTGACTTTGTGCCATTGCATGAAAGCATATTAGGCTGAGGATTGACATTTCTGGCTACTCTAGTCTCGCGCTTTGTTCCGAATCGTTGAGAGTCTGATCAAGCATTGACTAATCATCAGCGAAAGGTAGGACTTCTTTTATTGAAGGCGAACTTTCGTGAGTTATTAGAGCCATGTTTCTTGGGATGCAGAATGAGTTTTCAGTTGGGGGTGCTGCAAGAATAAAGTGGCGGGATTTTTGAAATGATGGTGGGTCCGTTGTTTTTCGTGAAAAAGGAAGAATCCTTACATTCCCGAAATTATTCACCATTTGACTTCTTATCTGCTCTCATCATGCAATTTTCATCAATAACTGTGAGGTACCGTTCCTTTATTCAGGGAAATAAGAACAAGAAGGGAGCAATTCGCAAGGCGTCGGCTGGAAAGTTTCTCGCAAAGTAATAGTTGTGACATAATGGCTGTTATGATGTGCCGCCCTCTTGGTTTATTGTAGTGGAAGGCGATGCGACATTTGTTGATCTTGTTGTTGATAAAGCTTTTATGTTCATCTGTTCATGCCGTAATGTTTGGTAAAAGCGCCGACCTGGAAAAGTGATGGAGGGCACATCGCGATTGTGATGCAAAGCTACAAAGTGGTTATCGGAAGCATTCGGAAATGTATGCGTATTTTGCGCATTGTAATAAAATACTGGTGGCCAGAAGTTTCTGAGTTTCTGTAATTTTTTTAACGTGACCTTTACACCGAGATCACGGTTTTGAAGCCGTGAAGAGGTAATTCCAATGAACAGAGTGAAGAAAATCAAAGGACGGGGAAGTTCCAGCGAAGGGAGGCGGAAGATTGAGGTTCAAAAAGAAAGTTTCAAATTGATTAGATCCTCGGCCGGCGCAACGTGGAAGTAGGTGAGGTGGTGGTAGGTAGAAGAAGAAATCACATGCAATTGCACAAAACTTTCTGAACTCGATAAAGCAGTTTACTAATTGATCTCGCCGACATTCATTAGTAACGAACATCTCAAGCGCTGTAGCCAACTGTTGTGCTGAAACTGCATAACGGACGAACCAGCAGGTGTGCGCCGTCGGAGGTGCGGCCTTTTCATGATATACTGCCAAATTCGAGGTTATGTATGATCAAAGAGAGTGTCTATGTGCACAGAGAGGGATTGTACGATACGTGCTTTTTATCCTGTTCGGCAATCGTTTTCGCGAGTCAACAGCGATGTGCGGAGCAACAAATTTCAATTCTTCTAACTGCCTTTGCAAGCAATATGCAAACGAACCACTTTTATTTGGAACAGTCAGAATGAAATGTAAATCCGACCACTCTCAAATGCAATCAATTTTTTCAACGTTTTTGAATACGTGCAAATGTCTTCGAAATTGACAAATGCTAGTAGATGCTGCTGCCGAGTGATGTGTAATGTTTTCTCCGCTCACTGTTAATCTTTTATCTCATTTACCCATATGTTTTCCGTCTACGGTTCTATGCTGTCGTAACGTCAATTTAGTGGCGTTGATTTATTGCACACTTGCACAAGTTGCAAGCCTTTGAGGTCAGTCTGCATCTTAATGGCCCAAATGTGATCTAAAATTTCGTTGAAATGAAATGCTGCTGGCAGTCGTTTGGTGATAGCCAAATTTGGCTATTAAATGCAAAAACCATACCCAAAAATTTTATGTAGTTTGAAACTTGCGAAGTTTGTTTTAGATCACTGATCTGTGGTCAAGTAAAAATAACTGCTAGTTGTGTAAACTTCCTTGCGGGAATTTTTTTTTGGGCGGGGGGAGGGGGGAGGGAGGTCGAATGTTTTTGTCACGAAGGCTGAAAATTCAGGCAATTACTTTAAAAAAAGAGCTTCACTGATCTCATATCGAGGTATTTATGCAAATCGTTCATTTCCCTCAGTGGAACTCAATATGGCGCATGCTTTGCTTGTAGCATTAAAGCGTTAAATAATAGCAGTTGAGTCTCGAGCCCCGCACTAAGACGCGATAAAGTTCATATTTGATAATATCTATGGTCGGTCAATATCAGTAATGAGTACGATATATTGTATGAGGTAGGACAGGGAAGGAGGAAAGGAGATAGGGGATCCTTATATTTTTGTACGTTGCTTCGCAATGGGAATAAGAGGTACTGCTTTCCCCCGAACAGTAGTCCACATATCGTGTAGTCTTCTTTGTGCGAATTACCATCCATTCCTCCAGTATGAGACAGTGTGAAGTTTTTACTCTGAGGAGACATAGAAGGGAGTTATATAATTGCATAGTGCAGAGCATGAATCTGATGGAGATGGCAAGAGCACTCTTATAAGGATAAGTGCAACTAGTCTATATATATATATTATATATATATATATATATATATATATATAATATGTAATGGGCATATAGCATATGTATTTGTATGTGTACATATATGTCCGTGTGGGAATACGTTGAGGTGGATATATGAAATTGCAGTTGAAAGCATTACCTCAATATCGGGTGCTCTACGAAAAGAATTCAGCAGCGGTTGGCCGCATATGTCCGTGCTTGCCTTTTCACAGCTGGCTTCTGTTATACGTAGGTAAACGCGAGTCGATGCAGCTTAGAAGGTTGCTCGATTTTATGCATCCGGCCAGTAGTTTAAATTATTTTTATTTTGCTTACAGTTGAGGGCATCAGTCGCATCATTTTCTACTTCTGTAGGACACTTACTTCGTGCTGTTTCTGCCACCGTCGTTGGCGCTTTGCTGGGGATCTCGTCAGCAGGAACCAGTTGCGGTTATTTTTGTGCAGTGAGAGGGAGTAAGGTATCTGTTGTCCGTAGCCCTTGTCGTTATGGCCTGTAATGTTGCGATATTTCACTGTATCAGTTCTCCACGAAAAGCTTTACCTTTGGCGTCATCCGTCGTGGAAATGCTCTCATTTCTCATCTGTCGCCTTCCACAGCGAGCAGCCAATATTATCGCCGTTCTCTGAGTCTTCAGAGTTCGTCAGTTCATTGTGGTCTCATTCATTCACTTACTCTCACCAGCGATTCTCTTCTAAACGTAGCGAAAAAGCGCAGTGTTGAATGCGTTGTCCAAACTGTAATCAACTCCATCACTCATAGGGTTCTTATACCAAAAAATTATTTCACTACCTCCTAATTGTGAAGCATATGTAGACTTTGAGCGAGCGAAGGGNGTGGTTTGTTCATTTGCTGTTTTTCTTTTACGGGCGAAGAAGATTTTTGAATTTGGTTCTTAAATTCAAGAAGGTAAATGGGAAAATATAGTTTCAAGTTCAATTAGTTTATTAATTATAAGATTGGTAACATTTTGATTTTGTTTGAGGTGTAGTAAATAAAGGGCATTTATATTATTTCCTTGTTAATATAGATTCAGTTTTTTTTATTTTACCTTTGCGATTTTCCAACAAAAAGTTCCACCGTCGTTCTTCTACAACTCCTCCACCTTTCCTTCTCTTTCACCTGTAATTGCTTCACCTGTAATATGCTAGTTGGAGTTATGCATATAGGTTTTCAAGTAAAAAATTGTTGTTGCATTCCAATGAAATGAAACATCCGTGCATTGAACATTACAGACTTGCTTTTATTGTCTATTGCCGCCCTCTTCTTGAATATTGTACCCAGTTATGGTCACCATATGCTCACAAGGCACTGACATGATTGAAAATGTGCAGAGGCGATATACAAAATCTGCCTTTCGTAAAACTTTACCAAACTCTCTCATTCCTTCCTACCCTGAACGGTTGCGGATTTTCGGCCTAAAAAGTTTGAAATACCGCAGAATTGAATTTGACCTTCACTTATGCTTTAAGATAGTGAAGGGCTGCTGCGATATCCCGTTCGAAAATGTGTTTGCGTACACCCGCTTCAACACACGTTCCAGATTTCATCGTTTTCAGTTACAACGCAAGTTTTCGACCAAAACGGATCTACTTAGTTAGTTTTCCTTTCGGGTCATTCAAGTGTGGAATCAACTACCAGCTGACATTGTTGAAGCTAGAAATCTTAATGTTTTTAAAGCAAAGTTATCCCAATTCGACTTATCGTCCTTGAAGGGCGTAGATGGCCACCTCATATGTGACTAATGAATGCTTCGTCTTGCTTTGGCCTTCTTGCCAGTGTTACCTTATTGACGTTACTCGAATATGTGCATTTTTGATCTTGCCTCTCGCTTCAACTTTCTTTTGTCATCGATGTTTTCATTTGCGGAGCCTTCTGTCAATATGGTCATTGCATCTCTTCACATACTATGTATGTTTCTTTATTTCTCAATAAAGCCATTCGTATTATTTGATGTATTCGTAGTATGATGCTTAGAGGAAGAAAACCGCGTTTTTCTGAATAAAATGCCCAAAGGACTTCAAATTTCGAAAAAAAATTTCCTCATTTGCGAAGATTCTGCCTTTCATGTTCACTTTCTCTCAAAAGAATCTACTATTTTTCTCAGTTTCCTAGGTGGGGTTCTATTGAAGCAAATACACTAGCTAAATATTTCTTGCGATGTTTTATGTCGTTAATTTCTTATCCTACGAGAGCTTTATTGAAAAGATTTATAAGAGTTTCTGAAAAAATGATTATTTTATTCGTTAAGGAATGCACTGTTAGCGTTGGAAGTTGCTTATCATTTGTGTCGATTGACTACTGATTATTGATAACATCCAGAACTGAAGTGTTACTTTATTTGCCTCCTTATCTGCACGGATTGATCAGGAATAGGGGGGGGGGGGGGTGGTAGAGGGAGAGGCTATTATTATCCTTTGATAACGATTTTGCCTTTAAGACGGCTTTTCTGCAAACGAGTGAATTCGAAAAAGAATCAAACCGAATCGTTCTTTTCCTTTCGTTAGCCTGATTCAAAAAATCTAGATGTTTTAATCACTTTGCGTGGCTTACATGAGTTAGCCGCGCAACACGTTATATTGCAAAGTACGCTGATATTTATGCAAATTTGCCGGTTTTTTTTTTTTCAAATGAAACTTCATATTTTCTGAAAAGTATTTCATGTTACTTAGTTTATTCAAATTTCCGTATTTTTATATTTCCCCGCTTGGAGTTTCAAGCCGTCTCCATCACCTCTTTCACTCCCCCCTCCCCTTTCCCCTCATTTGTGCTGATTTAGGTGCGTTTAATGTGGAATGTTTTTGTTTTTGACACTAATTTGGTGTGTTTCATTTTATAGTCGTTCTCGATGCGCGTTGTGTCCAGCCGATCGTAATGGCCTTCAAGTTACTTCACGATCGTCCCTGAAAGGTAAATAAGTTTCTAAGTTTACATAAAAATGTGCTAAGTCTGTTGGAACATCTCATAGAAGAGTTCCATTTGACTACAGTTGAATGGTTGTTTTTCAACGATGTGCACCATGACGGAGCCATGACGCACTCTTTTAAATCAAGCTGCTGAATCAGCGGGCAGCAGCCTCATTCATGAAACGGAAAAGGACAGATCTTCAATTGATAACAACTCCCCATTCATGGGGATCGCTATATAAGCCAGCAGCGGATAAATGGGGCATCGTTGTGCGAACACACCGCACGTCATCCACTGAGGCTGCAGGTTGGCCATCTCGTTCTCCATTTGCCACAAAGTCTGTAACTGTGCGCCATTCATCGTTCACAATAAAATGGGGAAAAATTGGGCGGGTACAGAGGAGGGGATGGAAGTGAGGAGAGGTAGGGGAAATATAAAAAATCTTCAGACAGTAGAAATTAGCTCTCTTTTATTTCGGTTTCTTATTCGTTTCTCTGATTATCTTCATTTCATATGATGGATATTTTGTTCACTTTTTGGTTTGGATTTTTGCGAAGTTTAACGCATTTATTTAGACCATTTGGGTGTCAGTGCTATAATTAATCAACACATGTATTGTTTTTGCGGGATAATGAAAACTTTATTGATGTTGAATTATTTTAAAGTTCTTCCCTCGGGATTAGACCCAACCTATAGTTGATTATTTTTCTTTTTTCTCCCTAAATGCCCATTCGATCGAATGCGATCTGTAAATAAAAGCACAACAGAAATAAAAGGCTCGCTGATGTGTAGGCGTTTAAAAGTAGGAACATTCGCCTGCAGCAGATAGGTGTAGTATGTTTGGAGATATTAGGTTATTCGCACATAGAATTTCGAAGTTCCAATCCGAACTCCAGAGATGCATAGGTGTATTCAGGCACAGCTATACTTGAATTCAGTTCTGTTAATTGAACTGAGCATCATAGAACCAACACATGTTTGTCGACGAGGTGCAACTTTCATTATGTCAGAATTGCAAAAGTCCATATTATTGGAGTTGATGAAGTCTTCGAAAGTTATTTTAGTAGATTCTTCGTTACTGAAGATTTTGTAGCACAGAAAGAATCCCGAATGTGCGGACAGGTGGTATTTTTTAGCGGCAAGTTATGCAAAAAAGTTGGGTGAGACAAATTCTTTGCCACCAATTAGCCAGTTTCGGTGCAAAAATTCGTGATACATGTTATCATGCAGTGGCATCGGACATTGACTAACTCGCCTTGATCGCAGTTGTTTGATTTACTGGTTCAAATCGTCGATTAACGAACAGTAGTTTTCAGCCGTCATAATTTCGTTGGGATTCAGAAACTTCGGTGGACTGGTTCAACAACTATTCTCCAGACATTGGCCGTGATCTCCGCTCGGTGGAGAATGGTCTCTGCGTCACCTATTTTGGAGACACTCATCTTCGCTTTCATTGTTCATATTCTGATATCAATTCTCATGTTAATCTTGCTAACAGTAGCTGCAGCACTTCTGACATTCCTCTTCTGTTATTCTGTTAAACGTAAAATTCTCGAAAACTGCGATAACCCACATCAGCGAAAGTAGCGTTCGATATGTGAGAAATAAAAAAATATAAAGCACAATAGCAAAGAACATCCGGTGTAACTGTAGCCAGCCCTAGAAATATAGCGTCACCAAATTGAAACTTTTTCTAAGCAAAAGCATTCATGAAGAAGTATTGGAAAAAAATTCGCATTTTTCAAGTTGCACTATTCATCCGGCAACCACACTAAGTTGTAGCATACCCTCACTTAGTGCTGTTTTGATTACCAATCGAAGACATTCTGGACCTGAATTCCGGAAAAGAGCGTTCTATGACGAGAATACGCATTCTATGGCCAGGCTCCACAGATCTTGCCTAGTGTCGTACAAGTTGCGTAAGTCTTCAAGGGGGTTAATTAAGGTTACGGAAGGTTCACTAAGAATTCCGAAGCTCGAAGGAATCTTACCTGTATCCATGCAGGTTGCAAATAACTTCCTAAGAAGTACGCAAATTGCGCAAATAGTAGTTCGAATTGTGCAGGTTGCAATAAGCTTAAATAGAATTACGCAGGTTGTGCAAATTTTTCTCAGCGAAGTAGTGCGCTGTTTGTCCTTCTTATTTGAAGAAATCAAGCTCCTGCAGTGATTGTCAGTGCGATAACCGCAGTATTGGCGAAGTCGGAGTCGTTTGACGTTCGCATGCACTATTTCGACAAGTTTTGTTAGTTTTTATTCGAAAGGTTTCCAACTCATCTTCAAAAGCTGAAGGTTGCTAATTCAGCAGTTGGAAATGTTATCCTGATGTTTGTTCGATTTTTTGGAGCCTTTATTTCTTTTTATCTTTGTGTATTTGGAATATGCCAAGAAATTCTTTTTTTTCAGATTTGACGCGAAAGTCTCGAAACTATTTTTCCCATTCTATCATAAGCATAGGCTCTTTGAGGAGTACTTCTGCTGAAGCTGTCAGGTGTACATCTGTTCTATCCTACCGATATATAGTATACGCTTTTTGGCACACTGGGAACTCCATGACGGTCGAGGCTATGATAAAATCGCTTAGTAACATAGCGGGTCTGTTAGTTAGTGTCTATACAAAGTGAGTGAAAACTTTTTGTAAACAGGAGCTTTTTTGTTATTTCAGCTTGCATATACATATGACTATATGAACTAAGCGACGTGAAGAAAGTTAGGTCTTCTTTTATTACTATCAAGTTTTCAAGCAAATCTCCATAGGCAATTTCTATGCCCCTCTTCGATAACATAATGCGTAACGATTGCAGCCGACGAATTTGCGCAAACGATCAAGCAGGCTCTAGCGAACAAGGAAAATTTCAAGGCATGTAAAGTTTTGCGATGAAAACACGTTCACAGAACATGGGATCCCTTGTATCAAAACGATGCGAATTAGCAAAATCAGAATCAAAGCGTTGTTCACATGATGAACTGATGAAGACACCAATGAGGGCACAAGATACATGTTCTTGAGTGTTCCCAATTACTTTTCACGAATCTCTTTGATATAAAGAGTGTGGAAACATGATACTGCACAAAAAAGACATTTGTGTAATGGTGTTCGCAAAATCAGTTTCCTGTTGATCTATAGCCTTGAATCTGGTATCAAGAGCAAAAAAAAAGTGTGCCGCACAGACGTTTATGTAAAAAGCCACGCTGAAGGTTTTGAAGTAGAGTATTGCGTTTGAAGGCCATCATGCAGTTCCTGATGTCATCAGACTGATTTCATCAGACACAGCTGACCAATGATCCGCATTAGTTCCCACTATAGTTACTGGTGCGTTACCTCACTGATCGGATGTATTCACATCCTTATCAGAGATATAGGTTAGTCGTTAAAGGTTCTGCACAAATGTTTTTATTCAAATTTGGACAGTAGCGCAAATTATGCACTAAAAACTCAGACATGACGTTATGTTTGCAGCTATGCAGGAGAGGGTGACAAAGGTGGCGAGGTGGAATACGGCATGGAACTAGCGTGCTGCTATCGGCTACTGGAAAAACTTGGGACCTCATGAGGGTGCATGAACACCATCGAAGAAAGATGCTTTGAGAGGACTCTTCAAAAAGATAAGAACTCTTTTGCGTGATCGTGAATAGCGGAGAATTACTGCACCATCAATTACCACAAAAACTGAGTGAGCGAAAAAATTTTAGTCAGAAAATTTCTCGGCCTAAAAATGATGAAAACGAAATGAACTCTTCATAGAGAAGCATCGTAGTGTAGACATATCAACCATGAGAGGAAGAATCCCGGAAGCAGAGAGGGCGTATTTCCCTTGGCTTATTAAAAACGCATCAAATGAGACAGGAGCCATCGGAAACTTTCGCTATCGCATTCTGCTATCAGAATATGCAAACCTTTTAGAAACTTCCGAGTGAATTCCTCGTTTAAGCACTTTTCGCACATTCTCGAAAAAATATATAACCGCAAATGATCTCTAGGGTTGGCACCTTCAGCACATCCTTGCTTCTTTAAGAACGAGTACGACTACCTTTTGAAATCTGCCTAAAAGTAATAACAGTAAGCGAATCCATCGAATAAACGAAGTAAGAACGCTAAGTAATACAGAATTCATGCAACAGCAACAAAGGAACCGATCATTACTTTTGGTGTGCTGGTAACAAAAATTACAGCATCGATGAATCTTTGTTCAGAATTTAGTCACTTCATAACGGCTGCTTCATGCAAAACTCCGAATTTGTCAAGAAACTATGATATTAACAGCACTTCTGCTTCTTAACGTTCTTGAAAATTTATGCCCAAGCACATGAGGGCACCGACTATATATGAATAAAATGGTATGTAACTGAGCTTGTGCGTATTTGTGTGTGCGTTGACTCCTTATATTCAGAGTTTCAGTCTCAAGAACTGCTTTGACGGAGTTTGATATCGTCTCCCACTAGCACTGAAATGCGTCGCAAATTTCAAGTCCTTTGTGGTCTGGAGGCGATCCAATGCGCCTCGTAAGCGAATTCGTTGCGAAATCACATAAGTGGTTGGTAATTCTTCTATGACAACTCTTAGAAATCTTACTAATTGTTCTGGACATTTTCACAGCTGCTTTATTGATAATCTGAGCGATGAAGGATCAGCCTACTCACGCACGTGCAATCTCATCCGTGCTACACCGTCCGTTCTGTCAGATGTCACTGGAAATATGTCATTCCTTCGAAAATCACTAATTAGCCGTAATATCCATAAAAACAGATCGGAATATGAGTACACAAGCAAAGCAACTACGGTGCACGTCATTTTTGTAAGCTAGGTGTATCGTCTTACTGCAGGGCTGCAAAGAACTTACTTCAGTCGCTGGTTCCTTAGGAGGAGGTCCTTCTCAACTGTATGTCTTTCAACCATTCAAACCATGCCGTTCCATTTGATTACGGTGGTTATTTTCACGTTGTTTCATCACATTTCAAAAAAGAATCTGATTTCGTCTCATCGTCTGAAGCTTTTCAGAAGGTTCGACGTTATGGCATTAGGCATTGGATATATGTTGGTATGTAAGTTGCTGTCATGGCATTCACAAGGTGTATTAATGAGCTATTCTATATGCAGTCCCGAAGAAAAGCGCAGTGGGACACCTCTAGTGTCCGTTCCGGATCCATTTCCACTTTTGATGCTTGCAGAGAATCTACCTGGATATTTCGTTTCACAATCTTTTTTTTTCTTTGGTGACTTCAGAGCTGTCGTCTTCACCGAGGACTTCCATGAGAGGCTTGACTCGATTATCAAGTCGTCGCTTGAATTTCCTTTATCCTTGGTCCTCGATTAAACACTCCCTGTTTTTTTCGTCTATAACAGCTGCAACTGTTCATTTCTTTGGACGCTGCACCGCTTACATCGTCATCTTTTATCAGGGACTCAGTGCCACGCTGAGCCATACAATTGATTTTTCAAAACCTACCACGAATACTGTGCAGGAATGGAGTGCGAGGACTTCCATAATTTTACGGGCATTTTCCTCTGGGAATCCATGGAATTCATCTTTGCCTAGAAATCGTTAACGACTTATGTCGGCCGTCTACAAAATTATGTGGGGGTGCCACATATACGGCACCTGATTTGCCTGAGAACGCTAGCAACTACTTCAAAAGAGCCTTGACCCTCACCTTAGAAAAATTGTATTTGAGTCGTTTTTATTTCTGCTTGCTAGGGTCGCACAAAATTGTTCGTTATAGCATGGAAATGGAGAGAGAGGGAGAGCACTACTTTACGAGTTCGTTGAATGTTCTGTCGCCAATACTCTATTCAACTCCGCTAGATGAGCAGTTTGAACACATTCAGGTTTTTCCCAGACAGGGTGGTATAGTTATCGCTAAGAGTTTTCTAAAAGAGCAAGGAATATTCCAAGTTGTCATTTAACCTGAACGTGTTAACTCATCCTCTTCGAATTATCGCGCATTCGGCTACTTCTCCCGCTTGAATTTTTACACTTGTTGCTCCAAAATGACAATAAGCGAATTTTTGTGTGAGTCGTAAATTCACCATTGTGACATTTTAAAATACTTCATATTTCTTTGAATGAATGCACCAATTCGTGAAAATTCAAAACGGACATGCATATACGATTTATATGTTTGCTGTTGATCAGTGTTCAGTTCCAATTACTGTCGTGAGTGTTTGGGTTTCGCTTTTGACGTCTGTTATCTCTCCCAGCAACGTTCTGCTGGGGAGTGCGGTGGCCACAACGTCGTCACATCCGTATGGCTCATTTAAAATGTTTGCCATACGTCATAGGAATGAATATTCAGTCAACGTTTAATATACAACCTAGATCCACAGGTTCTCGAAGATTTTGATGTTTTGCATAAAGAATCGTCACATCCGTTGCAAACCCATTAAGGCGTAAAGTGAAGAAAGTTTTTAGCAAGATTGGCCGAACTCATTGGATTTCAAGCAACAGTACGCGGGGTACTGCCACTACATCCGAAGTTTTGACATCTACAGGGCATCTTAGTGCACTTTAAATGGAACTTGTTGCTGGCATCGTCACTCAAGGTACGTTTTGTCATGAGCTAGACTTCTTTAGAGGTCCTAGCGAAGGAGAATTTATTTCACTGGTTGAATAACATTTCAGGGGAGCTGTTGCTAAGTTGCGGTGGCCTATATATGCAAACATAAGAGCTACGCATTGTACGTATGTGAAGGCTATTCAGTGAGTTACGCAAATTCAAGTCAAGAGACAAAAAAGTACTGGCTTTCGCGTTCATGAAAACAAGTATTGTGCATAACGAGCCATGCAATACAGCCTGATTGTTTTATTGATTTAATTAATTGTCGCTAACTCAATTCACTGTGGTTCCGGAAGTACAACTCGATATATCTTGCTGCCGTGCACACATGTGCAATGCTCTTTTTAAAGAAAATACAATAAATATTACCTTAACTGAGGTGAGATCGAACGGCCAGTTGTTTACTATTCAGCTTTATTTTCGTTGTTGTTTATCGTTGCTGTTCTTTGTTTTGCTGTGCTGGGATTTGTCGAGACACTTCTTTCACAATCAGTATTTGTAGAAAGCTTTATGATGGTACTGGAGATTAGAAATAACAGATAAGCAATCAATAAATGAGCAGAGATTCTTAGGATTTGTTAAAATTGCTGAAAATTGGGATTTGATGAAATTTCTCGAGGAAAAAGCAGCCAAAATATTTAATATATGCGATGAGCAACATATGCGATGAACAATCGTGGCTGGCATTAATGGCTCCAAAATCAAGTGTGACTGCACTACGGCAGTCCTGGTTAGTGATGGTAGCCTCGAGCAATCGTTGCTCGCACATTCCTTTCAAAAAAGAATTATTCAACTGCCACGTCAAACCATCAGCTACTTTCTGATTTGCAAAACAGAAATTAAATCTACAATCAGAACAGATCCTGTTTCATTCATATCCACCAGCAACTCGAAAAAATCCGTCTTTAAAAGATTTCATTCCGTGCTGAGAAGAACTGCTGACAAATTTTGCGCCCAGATTTTGCAGAAGAAACTTTGAATGAATTCGACGTCAACTTTTATGAAACGGCAAAGAAGTATTCAACAGTCCCTTGCACTTTATTGTCAAAGAGCAGGGAGGTGAGATATATGTATTTGCAGTGGATTATTTTGAAAATGCCAGAATTTGTATCAAAAGAATGTAAAGGGTGTATGAAAAAGAACGGATTAATGACCAATTCAGGCGCTGTGGGGAGGATGAAAATAAAGTGGTAATAATAAAAAGAATATTGGATGTAAGTCAGATGCGCCGAATTCGCGGAATTGCGACAGGATTCAGCGGTGGTACTGAACGGCTAGCAGCGACTCGAAGGCGCCTGTGAGCTCAGAGCACGACGACTGCTGTCGTGAAATCGTTATCGAAGAATGATGAGGTTCACAGGAACGTAGGGTGGACAAATTGGCCATAGTAGTGGCATTGTCACTAACAGCGATGTGAGATGAGAATAGACTGGAAAACATGGAAAATTTTTGATAATAAGCAGAAGCGAAGGCCAATTCTTTACTGATTGTCGACAAGTCTGGCGCAATGGCCATCACCGCCATCCCACCATCATTAACAACAACGAAATTTGAGAGAGCCTTAGGATGCGATGTTTTGCTAAATGTTATTTAAACCTTCGCATGCGAAGCTAAGTGAATGTTTAAAAAACCGTTATATGAGGAAACGCCATGAAATTTTTGCATATTTGAATATTCATTAGCTGCGATGGTTTCCAAGAGCTTAAGGGGAGGAGGGGGAAGGGCTTCATATACTGATCGACAAGTTTCGCAAAGCCGTCGTCGTCTACTGCTAAAATTTCAGGTGGGGAATGCGGAGGAATAATTTTACTCGCACAGACAACTCTCAGCCTCAGTCGCGCTCGCTGTCATCTTCCCGAATACCATTTTGATTCTCTCGTGTTCCCCAAGTTTTCCTAAAGGTCATTTGTATTACACGCCACCTTTACAGCAAAGTCGGGACCATTTGTTTTTGTGTGTATTCATTTCGAAAAAACAGTTGTCCAAACAAAAAGTTCAAGAATAGTGATGATAATTTATCGTTTGTTGCACACGAATCTCTAGTCTAAAAAGGGGAATCGCAGCTTTGGATCCTCTCAGCTACCAATGCTTTTATTCCTCATCGAGCTATGGTTGCCATCTAAGTGTAAGCTATGCTAAACTTTTTTGCTCATGAAAAGCTAGGAAGAAATAAATGTTCTTTACGAGGCAACTATTTCCGACTTTTCACAGCTTTTTTCACAGCTTTCTAAAAAAATTAAATATGCAGACTCCTACAGTAATAACTGGATTGGATCTATCGCTTCGCGGGAATCTTCATCAAAGATTCCTTTTAGGGACCTTACCGTGTAAAATGAAATCTGACCGTTATAAAATACATGCGTGCTTTTTGACTCCCGCTAGCCTGTATAACTGCAACCAACGTTGATGAATCCAGGTGAAATATGGGATTTGAGGTCGCCTGTGATGTGCAATATAGCCACTGAATCTCGTAAATCCAGCTCCAGTAGCTCTTGAAATTGAGCTACAGCGTCAAACAAGCAGGCTACACCGACGTTGTTATGCAGATAGCTCGCAATTATACGTAAAACGTGCAGTAAATGAACTTTGAAGGAAGCGTACAAATTCTGCCATGCGAACACCCATTTTGTTCGACTGAAGGCTGCAATACTGTCATCTGAATTTGTGAACATGGGAAATCGTGCACTTCATTTTCGCATATTTGCTGTTTGGAAATGAATTTAGTGGTTACTTTATTTCATAGAAGCTTTGGTACAGTCGTCTGATTGTAGCACGAATGGCAGTTCTAGGTGCTGGAGGTATGTTCTCAAGTTTCAGATCCCGATCTGTCCAGGTTGCGGCTGGATTCGGACCCACTCATTTGGTCCAATTGTTCTTCACCTGCACTTCCATAAATCTGCCTTGCGGTGCAACATTATGACAGCGCCCATTCCGTGGTCACATGCTCGGATGGATCACTCCAAGTATAAGGACATTATTATCCTAATTTTACGTACTTGGCGTAGTCTTTGTGATCCATCGGTACCGTGACAAGGTGCAAAACACCACTACATTGCCATCTCCTTTGTTTCACCTTCTGCACTCATTCTTTGTTGAGTGCCTCCGATCCCACAAACAAGACCTCTTGGGATTTGCATGCCTGTTAATTGATATATGCTCGCAGTTGACATTATTTAGTGAACACTTCAAGGTTGTTGGAGAAAATATTTTTATTAATGGAACCACTTCATTCCTAAAACACTTGTGTTCGCCAATGATGGGACAATGGAAAACTATTTTCGGTTGGAGAGTAGACCAGATACGTTTATGACTGTGACATGCCAACGAGGAACAACTTAAGGCAGCTGGAAAGAAGAAAGGAAGATTGTTCATTTCTGAGAGTTTAGGATAACCTCTTCAGCCCTTCAGATCAGCAAATGCTATTCGGCACACCAAATAAGCACACCATATTTTCAGTCGCTATGCTGATGCCATGCGTTGTTGAGAGTTGAATGTTTGATAAACATCAATAAGTCATTTTTTCATCGAGTTTTTTTTACGTTTGCGAAAGAGCGTTTGCTTGATTGGCGCTTATAAGAATTTTGCCGGTTCAAATCGCTGGCAAGACAGGCATGATCGTTATGGTATCTCTGCCCTTCCCCTATCCATGCAACCGCCGCCCCTTCTCCTTCCAGTTGTGTCCGATGGCCTTGAGAACACGCACACCGTCTATGCGTGCATTCAGTTACGAAACGCAGCCGCCTTCTTGTTTTTGTTCCCCTGTTGAATGTTTGATAAACATCAATAAGTCATTTTTTCATCGAGTTTTTTTTACGTTTGCGAAAGAGCGTTTGCTTGATTGGCGCTTATAAGAATTTTGCCGGTTCAAATCGCTGGCAAGACAGGCATGATCGTTATGGTATCTCTGCCCTTCCCCTATCCATGCAACCGCCGCCCCTTCTCCTTCCAGTTGTGTCCGATGGCCTTGAGAACACGCACACCGTCTATGCGTGCATTCAGTTACGAAACGCAGCCGCCTTCTTGTTTTTGTTCCCCTGTTTGTGAGGAGGGAGAGGGAGGTGGAACAGAGCACACATTTTTCCGTTTCAAGAGGTGCTGTGCAAGGGCTGGAAATGGATGGTTGGGTTCTTTGCAATAGTGTTCCTTAAAGAGAAAATATGAATCTGAAAAATAACAGCTAATTAAGCAGCTAATTTGCCTTCACAGGTGCAGCAACCTCAGCTAACGAGTGTCCCAGCAATCGCAACCAGTGACCAGTGATTCCTAAGGAAACGAAGTCAGAGAACAAAATCATATCCCGGGTAGGCGGAAAACAGGCACCTCTACCACGCCCAGCAGCTGCGGAAACGTTGTGCGCATTCCAAGCTGCTCCCCTACGTGGATTAGTGCCGGTTATCGCGATGTTCTGGTAGCTTTAAACCCATGTAGCGATGAGGTTCAAAAATATATGGCGTATTAGTTCCCCAAAAGGAGAGGGAAATTTCTGAAAAATATGCACATGAAGCGCTTCAGAATGCTCCCAGCGAAGGTCCAATCGATGAGTACATTTTCAGAAGAAAATAGCAATTAATTCATAAGCAAAGGATGAATTAATTGCTATTCGCTACTATGTTAGTGAAAAAATCGGTCAAGGATCGTTCGGTCAAGTTTGAAGGTAAACGTTTTGAAAATTTGATATTTGTCGATGAGATTGAGAAAATTTATTTGGATGCAGTAGCGGAAAGTATATGAGAAAAAAAAGAACCACGACTAATTATTCGTAACATGAGTGGCTCTGAAAAGTAAGCAGAATCGTTTCACCCCCGGAGGTATCGCACGCATCCGGATGATGGATTTGGGCCATGCTCGAGTTCAAAAATAGGCCTTCACGTTGGCTCAGATTTACGTAGAGAGTCGGAGTCAGCTCACTCGGGCGATTGGAGTCATCTGGCTGAACACTTTCCAAAAAAAATTTGGTCTATGAAACGACCGTTCATATAAAAGTGGCATTATTACAGGGGAATTGATAAGATGAAAGGGGGTGCAGTTGCAATAAAAGTAGAGCCTGTGGTGAAAAAGGGTGACAAAGTCAACGATCGTCGAAGACTCGTACTCGAACGGAATGTCCTTATCGCCCTTCGCAACAAGGTCTCTCCAATCCTCATCACTTGACTGTCGTCGAAACCTTTACGGAAGTCATGCTAAAGCGTGGTTCAGACACCACTACTGTTGTGCATAAGGACAGTGAGAAGCGCAGAGTGAAATCAAGGACAGAAGCAATCCCAGTTGACTAAGGTAAAACGGGAAGAAATGGGAACGAGTGTGCTAGAACTATTACAGTGAATAGGCGCGTCTTACCCCTTACTGAAAACCGATGAGAGCGATAGGAATTGAGATGACGAAGAATGTTTTCATTTTTCTAACTGAAAGAATGTACCCGTAGGGTAGGGGCGGAAGAAACTGGTATACACTTCCGAAAAACCTGATTATCTATTTCAATTTCGCAATCTTATCCGGTCTGCTGCTAAAATTCGGTTTTCGCTTTAGAGTCTGCTTTCTTTCCACTTAAGAAGTGAGGGTCGTCGAAAGAAGCTCCTGGGCAGACCGATGGCGGATACGTTTGACGTTTACTTGCAAAGGATCGCTTCATGCTTTCCACTAACTAAAACGAAAACCTTTCGCATTTTCGGATCACTACATAGTCCCTTTATCTGAAGAGCGATGAAGGCCATGTCATTTTATGCGGAAATCTGATAGACTCTTTGGCCGGATGGGTGGTAGCAGATGAACGGAAATGTGCAGAAATGTCAGAGCAAGTAGGAACAATGCTTCCAGAAATATGTTTGGTATAGACCTTTTAAAGATTCCGAAGACTGGGAGCAAAAGAACTTTCGAACTTTGTGGACTTTCGAATGTGGAAACTGTAGAAGCTCTTTCGATTATGCATTAAAGCGCCCTTTCTCCCCCTCTCATAACATTTTTTGGTTTGGAAAACCAATTCTGTGTTGATTCACGGGTATTGTGGTAGGAAGAAAAGATGGGGAAAAAATAATTGTTGCTACTGACGCCTTCTTTGGGAACTCGGTTCGTCTGAGGTGAGAATTATGGGCACAGCGACTTTTGTTGGAACCGCCTCGAGTTGCACAGTAATTTGCAGATCATGTTGAAGTAGGCGCTCATGATACGGGTGCCTCGAGGTGAGTACTTGAGATAGGTGGACATTGTCATAGGTTCCTTCGGACGGAATGATTCGTGTGCGTAAATTCTTTTGATGATTGAGGCTTATTCACTTTTTTATGGTATGTAATGCTGGTAAAGGTGGAGAGATTAGCACGTTTTGTCTCTGTGCTACATGGAGATATGCGCAGAGTACTCAAATTTTACGTTGCAGCCGAATATTCCGTTGATCTATGCAAGTGGCAGAACGAATAAAGGCTACCCATATATTATAATGCAGATGCTAGGAAAAAACCTAACCCGTCTGAGGAAGAAACGTGCTGAAAAACGATTTACTGATTCCACCGCTTTTCGCGTTGTACAACAGGTGAGCAGGTATTTATGAACCACCGTCGCTGGTATAATTCCTTCTTTTGGTCGAAGGCCGCGAAGCGTTTGGCGGAGTATTTCCGCAAACGGTAAATATGGAAAAGAAATATCAAGCCCCAATATTGACTTCAAAGCATTTTTATGATTTCCAAGATAATATACTTTCATCAATCACCATTGCACATAAATTTTGTCAATTACCTTTCAGTAAAATTCGCTGCAGGAACGGCTCATCGTGAGAAGCGTTGCCTGCTCTTAATTTCAGATTGCCTGTTGCTGGCATATCTGAATTCGAACTCTCATATGGAAGATTGTAGTTTGTAGGGCGATATCCAGTATTGCCTTACTGGTGCGCACTTGCAGTGGGAGTTACCATCCATACGAACATCGAAATTGAACGAATGGAACATATCAATAGCATTGTATCTGATGCAATAATAATTTTTTGATATCTTTTGTAAATAATCTTTGTCACACTTATGTCTTGGCAACCGGCAAAGCTGCCGTTACCTGCGACGTATAGCACAGGAATATCCTATATCTTTGCTGTGCCTTATCATGCACATCGTAGGAGTGAACGGTAGGATCCAAAGCTGATTCTTAAAATATGAGTGAATCCCCTCTTATCATGGAACCTCTATGTGATTTTGCACTACGCCACCATAGTGACATTTAATTATATAAACGCATAGAATAGATGCCTGCTTCAAAGTGGTGTCATCGGACGACAGGTCGCTTACTGCGAATGGGAAAATGAAGGGTTCTTTCTCAAAGGAAGCCGCTTAGAATGACGACAGTGGATGGAGTATTTATAGATTAACAGACTGGCAATTTAATAACTCTTGAACAACATAGATCTCAACGGCCTTGCAACATCTGCACGAAGCAACATTCATCCACCGAGACGTGAAGCCGACGAACTGATGTCTTGGAGCTGTTCCAGATGTGAAGCGTGTTTATTTGATCGATTCCGGTAAGTCGTTATTGTTTTGCTCGCCGTTTCTTTGCCAGTTATCAACGAGCTGTTTTTTAATTGGTGCTTGGAGCATGTAGCAATATGAATTAGCGACTGACTTCTATTCTTGGACTGCTTTCAAGCAGTCTCAGCGAACAACAACTGCCTTTCAACAACGGAATCCTGTTGATGGTTGGTCCACGCTGGTATATTAATAGCGCTCCCTGAGATTGATATCATGTGTAAGAGGAAATTGTAAACTCTGGCAACGGTGAGCGCTCACTCCAAATGTTTCATCTCGCGTAATCAGAACAAGAAAAATGGCACTGACAAGTGTTGCACTTTGTCTAATGGAAGAGCAGCTTAGTCTGTGGGATCCCTTCTCAAACCGTGCGGAGCTCAGAAATTCCTATCCATTCCTTTTATTACCAAACTATTGCGAAAAGAAACTGATGCTCCGAGTGAAGGCCATTTTCGGAATTTAACGAAAGCCTAAGGCAGCGAATTTTTTATTCAATCAGAGAAATAGTGCATATGCTTGGTGGTTTTTACCTATAGTCAAGTCGGAATGTGGCAACAGCGAGCCCTGGCCCCAAATGTTTCTAATTCTCATCGCTGAACGTCCTAATATTGCACGAGTGTGGCCCAGTTGATGACCTCATCGGATGGTTATACTCATGTGTCAGTTTGATTTCGTTTTGCCTCTTTCTTCACGCGCAGTTCGATATGAAAGAGAGGAACAGAGAGAGAAATAGAAGGACAGATGTAGGGAGAAAGAATGAGAATGAAAGAGTACTGGCATTAAATCCGCAATGAACCAACTGGTGGATTTAGCTTGGTCTGACTGCCCCTCCCTCTCGGGCATCGCTTACAGTTAACAGCGCACTTCGGAGACATCACTCACCACTCGAGACTGAATCTGATTTTTAGTGTTTTCAGATAGAGATAACGCTGTCGAAACTACATTGGGCAAAGAGTACTCCACGGGAAAGCTACATACGAAGGAAAACACGAGTGCCGAAGAGGTATGTGCACAAATGCCACCACTCTTCGTTGAATGCTACAACTACATTAGTCAGCTGAAGAGCACCGAGTTTCCTGAACACGTCAGGATGCACAAATGGCTCCGCGATTGCAGGCCTGCAAATACAGAAACCGACAACCCATTTGACTGGGAAGCCGAACACTTGATATGAATCTGTACTGGCTGAACGACAATTTGAATTGCACAGTCGCGACCAGTAATGAATATGTCGCGATTTTTTCTTTGTTTTAATGCTGCTTCCCATTGATAAACTAGCAGATTTTCTTCCGTCATTCTGCTCTCCCTTTTCTATCCCCATTTAAAGGCTTGCTTCGAGATTCTTGTTATTAGCCAATATTTTACTATAAATGTCCAAAGTCAGCTCACGTATATGTGCACATCAATAAAACCTTAATAATAGTCAGAAGGACACCATATAGACGCATAAAAGCTAAAACAACACATTCATTGACTAAAAGCAATGCATGATGCCTCTGGCGTGATGGCTGAGAAATAAAACAAGAGCAAATCAGCTACAGAGTTTTGCGATGGAAGATGAAGAGGATGAAGCAGAAAATAATGCATATGAGGAAACAGTATGAACGAAAAAAATTCAATGTCATACTCAGCAAAGCTTGACAACAGCCAAACATGTAACACGGTAAGGGGCAGCTGTGGCTCCGAGTTGATGAATACTGTTCGAAAAAATAACACCATTGATGGAGCAGGAGCACTGGTTTTTTTTTAATTGCTGCTGCTCGTCAAAAAATATTCAAAGTTGAGACTTCATAAACGGCGTTTCTGATAGGCTCAATCGGTAGGGATGAACCTGAGTTAAAGCTGGATAAGAACATATATTCGTTGCAAAATATCGACAGTAAGGAAACAACTAGTGATGGCACATCAGGAAAGAAGAGGGAATGTGACAACGTTTCTAACGGTAGGCATTTCCTGCATACTAGATCAGCATTTGTGATGCGGGTTTGCACGTCGCATTTTCCTCCTTGCAGCTAGCACCTCGTTAAAATAGTCTCTGAAAGGCATTGGCGATGACATATTTAGTAGGTGGTGTGCCGTCGGCGTGTTTTTGGTGGTTCACTCTATTTCTTACTCAATGAGATGACGATTAAGTTCTTTTTCAGCGTGTAAGATACTGTAACAAAATTTCCATCGTGCTCGGGGAATAACGAGGTGCACTTAGCGAAGATATCGAAACGAAAGGTGTATTCGTGCTTTCAATTACTTAGGCAGTTTGACTCCCGATCTCTCATGCAGGAAATTTAGACATCTACTAACAGCCTCACCTTGAAAATCATAAGTTCGGCTCGATGTACATAATAATCTCGTTGAAACTCGCTACTCTTAGGTACGAAATTCGATATATATATATTATATATATATATATATATATCGGGTCTCAGCAAACTCGAATATACCCATCTACTGGAGGGCATATAACTTAAGATTTCAAGAAATTGTGCTTCTTTCGATGACACTGTTCAACCCCAAAGGCCACTAATTTGTTGTAAATCCATTGTGTTTCACCTGTTTTTTGTTGCGCTAGTGATGGGCAAAACAAGGTCGTGTGGCTGGACAGAAGTTGTGACCTCTTAGGATAATAACATACAGGTGATGCAGGTAATAAGACACCCAGACTCAAGATTCCAGAAACATGTCAAATGAAGAAGGAAGACGTTAGAAAGGATACTGCCTCTGACGTTTCCTTGGCACGAGGAAACAGAAAACGGAACATAAAAGACGAAATACGTACAGCGACGCTGTTACAAAAGGCATGTTCCACAACTCCATTAATTGAACCGGCCGAGTGAACTGAGCAGAAGTATAAATGGACAAATCAACAACCAACTGAACATTTGCAAATGTGATTCAAAGAAGAATGAAAGAATGGCTCAAAGTTTCCTTCTGAAGTGAGCGAAAGGCTACTTAGTATATATGATACGAGAATTGTACGACTTTAGAGAAAGTGTGAAAATATTTGCCACCATCAAACGCTGAAATCCGAAATGAAATTGGGTTCAGGACGTCATACACATGTGCCTACCTGCATATGTATACGTCTCTTGGCATGTCTATTCACTCATCGCCAAGGCTACAGGTACCAAGTTTCCCGATGCAGCTTCCCTTATTCGTAGGCTAAAGATGCCACAGCTGCATGCAAAAATATATGCACACAGACATAAATACACGTAGACAAGGCATCGCAATACATCTTCGCAAAATTTGTAAAAGTCTGTGTGACTTCCTCAAGTTAGAAAGCCAGCAAAAGGACATTTTCTCATATTTCCTCCTCGTCATGTCTAGCAGTGAAAATCTGCCTCTTCTGAATGTACTGAACACTTTAAGGCAAAAGGCGCCTCAAATAGACCAAAAAGGGAGCAGATAACAATACAAATACGCCCTAGACCAGGCAAACGTAGATCGTCAACCGTGAAAGGCGTAATGAGGGAAGCAACATGGGCAACAGCATCCTGACGAAGTATACGCTTACTGAATTGCTACCATAGGAATGAAGATTGGATTGATGATTTTTCAGTGATAATCTTCAATGATTAAAGTGAACGACAAACAGTATCTCTTATTAGTCCAACATGTTCTGGCACGATGTTTCAATGCCGATGGCGGCGAGATCCCGAATGTGACAAGTGGTCAGCGCCTGCTGGGTGCGGCGATCGGGAATGTTCACGGCGCGCAAGTTCACCGCTCCCTTCCTTCAGCTGATGGGTCGCAGCTCTCTTCGCACTCTCAACCTGGGCTTCCGTCGCCTTTCTCTTTGCATGTTCTGCAACCTAAAATAACTGTTAAATTCAATTCTTTGCTCATAACAAAGATTGAATACGCATCACAGACTGCATCTCGTGACTAGTATCTGTATAGATGCGTGATATAAGATATGCGTAAATAGTGACTAATACATGCATCTCCACATGCAAATCGACCGAAGACTCTTACTTTGATTTCTGTATGACCTCCCATTTAATGAATTCTTCGAATTATTCCTACATAAGGCCGCATTCACCCGGCAAACTCTCTCAAACCTACTATTACAGGTGAAACCGAAAATATCCAAAAAAATTTTTTCCATACAGACTGAGTGATAGGTGCTTGGGATTCCGTACTCAATGAAATCGCAGAAGCGAAATCATTACAGATCTTCAAAAAGAAAATCACTTTCCCGCCACCGGAATTATTTGGGTTCCGATTTCGATACCTTTTGCTTCCCCTCTACCTTGACATAAGATATGCATAAATAGCATAAGCAACTAAGTTCGATACGTAACGCGTTTTTTTCACAGCCCCTCCTATGCTGTTACTCATTCAGCGCAGACTGCCTTTCAAGATTTTCTCGCTATCGCTTCACTTCCTCTTGCCTGTTGGTGAAGTCTACTTTGTCGGTCTATTTGTAATATGGACCGTTTCAAAATTAACCATTATCATCACTACTACTATTGATTACTATTATTATCAGTTATTATTACTAGTATTATTATTTGCTATCATTACTAATACTGACTATTGTTATTGTTAACTATTATCGGTATCGTTATAACCAACTGTTGTCACTATCATAAGCCCCGAAGTGGAAGGGGACACATCCTCGCAGCCAGGAACAGACAATCTGTACCCGTCCGTGGAGAATCAAGCACCGTTTATTCTTGCAGTGTAAATCGTGTCCCGTAGCCACATGCTGCTCCAGGGGCTTCCCACAGAAGATAATGCGACATTTCTGTGCAACCAGTATTTGCGAAATATAAGTAATGAAGTTTTAATCTATCGCGCCTCTCCTCCTCACGATTACGCTCCTACTGCAGGAAATGTGAATCGCATTTTACTCTAAAATCGTTCTGTTCCGTCAAATCATAAAGTGATAGATTTTTTTCAACCCTCCCCATCGTCACGTTCCACTTTTCAACCCTAGGGGATCTTAGCGTTCCAGCGAACAGCTTATGAAAGCAGATAATAGCTAAGAAAGGTGGAACCTCATCATCGGTTAGCGCCACGTAATAGATAGCCGGCATCGTTGTTGTTCGCTTGAAAAGGTTATCTGGTTTCTTTGGCTTTTCAAAGTCTGCAAAACTCAGCATCATTCACAACTTCCTGAGCAAATAAAGCGGGAATCTACATACAAATAACCCTTACGGATATAAAATTCTCATCAAAGCAGTATGTGGCACATTCCTCGTGATTTTCGACTCGCATTTCTAAGAAAATATTAGCTTTACTCTAGAAATTGCGCAACTGTCCATCACGTCAAGAAACAACTGTTCTACGCAAGGTTTAATTTTGCTCTGAGTGCGGTCCCAAAGAAATTTCAGGGGGAAATTCGATGGTACAGACCACTGCCAAGAAAATCATTTCACAACCAGGAAATTTTGTTTTGTTGATTTTTGATAAGCCAATAAAAACTGCGCTTCAGTCATCTGGCTTAAATTTCATAGATCAAGTTTCGGAAAGGAGTACTTCACATGCGTTTGAATGCTCCATCTCATTCTTTAAAAGGTTTCAGCTAGACTGCTAGCTTGATTTCTCGTTCACTCTCAAAGATTTTGCGTAAAGCTTCCATTCCTGCACCGTCAGTCGCTCCTCGTCTTAGGGAAAGGTTACATCGCGGTCCGCCAAGAATGAGATCTTCCCTCTCATCCACAATAAACATTACTACAAACATAAATCAGTTTGACTGAAATAGAAGATTTAGTGAAATTGATATAAAAGCAGCTTATATCCGTGAATTGAGTCCGATGAATGGCGACGTCTCTGTCTGTTGCTGTCCCAGACGAGCTCATCCTCACGCTTTTTCTTCTTCGAGGAGAGCTTAAAAAATCGCCATACGAAAGTGAACGGTGGAAAAGCAAAATGAGAGACACCTTGAAGGTAGATGTCAGTTGAGAAGAAAATAAGATGAAGGAAAGGAAGTCTGTAAGGGAATTCGTAACCAGATACCTAACTTTTGTGTATAAGCTAAGGAATGAACAAATCTAATAAATAATGACATCTGAAAAGTTAGGTTGGACTAGGATAGGAGGCGAAATCGGACTGGGAAGGTTTGGAGGGCAGGACCATATCGGCTACCGCACATACGGCAGTCTCAAATGAAAGAATTGCGGAAATGCTTGATAGCTATGGCATGTTCAAAGGATAGGATGTTATGGTCCAGAACTAAGGTACCTGCGAGGTTGAGGAGTTGAGGAACTTCATTTTTTAAGTGAAGCTGAAGGAAGAATACAGATATTATTTTATTAAGTAAGTAAAAAACAAGAAAGAAACAGCTTGAGTGGGAACACCATGAAGCAACTAGAAGCTGAGCAGTGCAGATGCGCGAACTTACTCAGCTGTCGAGAAACCTCACTGTCATGATGAGTGCTGCAAAATGCAAATTTGCAACATAGTGTAATGATGTATCACATTACTGCATTATATGCTCATACCACTATTCGGTCTCGCATATGCACAGGAAAAATAAAATATGTTGAATAATCCCTTAACGTTCTCGTTGTACCATTCCCTCACAAACGTTGCATAATTTCATGACTTGACCGGTGTGAAATCAACATCCGACATCTGTAGGAAAAGTACAAGTTTCCTGAAACCATTAGGTAGCCACAATTACCTTCATAGCTCACTGATGAAAAAGAAGAACAGTATACATCTTTTGGCGCATATTAGAGCAAATGAATTCTGGAATGAGCCACAGAGGTTCTCGGGTCTAAGCTTTCAGGCAGACATTTGGGTACCTATGTATACATGCTTAAATGCTGAATTGTCAGCATGTTTTCGCGAGTAATGGAGACTTCCACAAACATAAAAACAATAGCACTAAATATATCCTATTGTAGATGCCACATCCCGAAAACACCTCGGAGAAAAAAGTGAGGCAAAGGTTCTCAGATGTAATATCCGACAGAAATTTTGACCACTTCCTTCAAACAACGCTTGTATAGTTTTCACTGCCTATGCACCAGCGTGAAATGAGCATCGAGGGCTCGGTTTGGGAATCGGAACGAATATTACTGAGGGTTGTTAACTAGGCAAAGTGGACAGGAAATGGACATGATGGACAACAAAACCAACTGCAAAACTTATATTGTTGCGAGATGGCGGCGAGCGACCTATGCACGCTTTGCGAAAGTCGTTCCCGCTGATTGATCGATATAGCGACGTGCCCACCGATAATGCATTAGGGGAAGCGGCGCCATGCTGCTTCGGATTCGCGTAAGAAGCAGTAAGAGCAGCTTCCAGACGATGTATTAGCTAAGTGCGCTGTATCATTACTTCAAAATGGAGAAAGACAAAAAATACAAGCAAGCGAAATACTGAAAGGCCAACGCTTGCATCACGATCTCGTGCGTCACACTTCGACATCCAATATCAGAAAAACTTGCCACGCATAAAAACTAAAAGAAAGGAAAGCAGCTGATTTTCCAAACCAAACCAACCATGATTAGGTTACTGCTCATCGCTTCACTCTGTCTTACAGTAAGTATATGGAAGCCAGATTAAACTGCTGCCACGTTAGCTATTACTCGCATCGAATCAGCAATCAGCTCCTCGTTAAGAACAGATTAGCCTTTGCTTTTTGAAATTCAACGCTGCTGCTAATTGCATGCAATCCTTAAAGTATAGGATCTTCTTTGAAACTCACGGAAATAGCACTCTCTACCATAGTGAGAAAAAACAAAAGACAAAGTTGCTTTCAGGCACGAGGACTCGTACTATGGATGAGTGAAATGCACGCGTAATCTGCATTTTAGTTTGTTGGCGGTTCGTCAACAGAAAAATGGTCGTAGCATCGGACAAA
>QEWY01001703.1:104563-125751 GCA_006503575.1 Baylisascaris schroederi | reverse complement strand
AACAGCAGGAATGATATGTGCTGAAAATGAGGTCATTGTGAAAATCTAGGAAGACTTTTGAGAAACATCAACCCGGCATGCTGCAAACAATGGAATAACCTGCTGGATTCTAATCAAGTTGGCAGGTTGACGAGCTTACAGACGCTTGGCGGCTGAACTTCACGTGCACGCGAGAGAGAGAGGGAAAGAGAGTGAGCGAGAGCTGTTTGTAACAGTCGTGAACCCTTTCGAGGTATTGATTTCATTGACGTCCTTGCAATTGAGTCAGACACCTATGAAACTGTCATTGTTTCTTTTCTATGCTACCTTAAAGACTTTGTTAAGATTGATAACTTGCCTTGAGGAGGTCGGCGAGTGCTTCGTCGATAGTAGCAGTCGGTGGAGCACCCAATAATTCAGTTGCAGCCGTACGTTGTAGCCATGATAGATTGGCTACCTTCAAATAAGGCAAGCTTGAAAAAAAGAGATAAAAATCTATACCCCATACTTTGGAATGTCGCAGGATGTTACATGTACAGAAAAATTATTCCCACTTCTCACAGACTATCGAATGCAAGTCTAAAAATCAGGTCTGTTCTGTCGCAGCTCTTATTTTTGTGTTTGTCAGCCCATCTCTCAAAACAAACTCAAATTCTGTTGAGAAGTGAACATAAGTTGCTGTTGCAGTCGAATACCTATTATTAAAATCGGTATCGCGGATCTGATTACGCGCAGACCGTGCGATGGACAGGGATGAATGATGGATTTTTTAAAGAGAGAAGATGCCCAACACACTTTCATGCTTTCTATGCAGAGGCAACCTCATTCAGTCCCTCGGAAAGAACGCTATGACGGTGCAATCAATGGGCTCTACAAGGTGCTTCTCGCGCTGTCGATGATAGTAAAGACTGCTTTCGAAATACCTCTAAATCTAAAATTGGAACATTGAACCAGTGGAATGAAAATGTACCTCATAGGCAAAACGTCCGCGCATGTGATAGATTGACGCATCGGGTGAAGTGAACATAAGTTGCTGTTGCAGTCGAATACCTATTATTAAAATCGGTATCGCGGATCTGATTACGCGCAGACCGTGCGATGGACAGGGATGAATGATGGATTTTTTAAAGAGAGAAGATGCCCAACACACTTTCATGCTTTCTATGCAGAGGCAACCTCATTCAGTCCCTCGGAAAGAACGCTATGACGGTGCAATCAATGGGCTCTACAAGGTGCTTCTCGCGCTGTCGATGATAGTAAAGACTGCTTTCGAAATACCTCTAAATCTAAAATTGGAACATTGAACCAGTGGAATGAAAATGTACCTCATAGGCAAAACGTCCGCGCATGTGATAGATTGACGCATCGGGTGACAGCTCGATTACCTCATCAAGGTATTTCTGTATATATTCGAGTGAATATTATTGTTTACAGCAATGGAGACCGTCAAGCAGCTCTTCCACTATTCAGACGATGAGTGTCCTCGGCACACAAAAACAAAAACAGCTTATGTCTAGAAACGATATTATGGGATTTCTGCTGAGCAAGTGCGTTATGTTGACTTGAAGGCACTCGCCACCACTCTACGAACATATGATTTCGTACAATTCAAAAATTGTGCTAAGTTTGTGTAAATATAATTAACAATGAGAACCGACCATAAGAGATAAAGTCAGGGGCATATTTATTGAAAATAACCCATACGATAAGCACTGACGATGCCGATACCATGTTCAAGACGTCGCCCTATCTTTAAAATAATGGAACCGTAATGGCATCTTTTCTCTTCAGTTGCACTCTAAACGCGTCGATCGCCTGGTGGTTTCCCTAAGAGAGTTTATCAAAGGGAATAATGACAGTGTATTAAATTGAGCAGCACGTGCAACCTTAAACTCATAACCAATTTCGATTTTCGCCTTATTGCTGGATATGTCTGCCAATGAGCCAGTAATAATACAGCACCATTTGAGAACGTGAGCATTGGTGGGTTCGACTTCGTAGGCTTTTCTGCATGCATCATGTGCTGAAGTGATGATTTCATTAGTTGTTCAATCTGAGAAATACAAATTTGAAAGAAAAGGAAATCCGAGAGGTTTGAAATAAAAGAAGTAGAAGGTGAAACACGATAGGTTGTACAACAATGAATAGATGGACTATATAAGCATTGCGTTATTTGACTCAATCGACTATCCTATTCATGAACACTGACTACAATAAAGAGCTTTGCTGCCCTGCAGGAATGACTCCAACACAAAAAGTTTGTAGGCAATCAATGCAGGTGTAAAGGCTTGATGATTCAAGGAAAAAATTGTCAGAATTCCGTCGTTTCATGCAGTTGCTGTGGGCATCATCAAAAATATCGTTTCTTACAGTTTATCATCCCGCACTCTTTTCGCATTTACGGCTTTGTTAAATTAAGAACGCATGTCTAGGAGAAGGCTCGGAAAGCGTCAAAGGGTATTCAACAATTGGGACAAACCTTCATTTAAGACCGATTTGCGTTCTTCCTCTTGTTTAACGCAGTTGTTTGATCGTATGTAGCAAGCGTGGGCAAATCGGCAGAGAAGGTTCACGCGATCAGCTGCAGTATGCTCAGATTGGTTCTCCGACATGAGCTGAAAACAGGACAGCGTCGCTAGTGGAAAGTGAAGGAACAAATATCGTAGCGAACAAAGATCTTCATTTCCACCCCCCTCCCCCGCACCCCCCTATGCCATTCCTCAACGTTCCATATTCGACAGGCAGTGAGAAATTTTTGCAGCCAATATTAACATCGTCTAGATGCGCTCGTTATCAGTAAAACTCATCACATTTGCTATTGTGCATATGGAATGTCCTACGACGGAAATAAGCGAAGCAGATCGAACGATGCTAATACTTGTAAGTGTATTTAAATATTAGGTAAGAAATGTCATCTCGGGTATCAGTGCTAATTTGAATTGCTTAATATATTGTACAATGCCGACGATTCTCGCACCAATGTAACGTCAATTTCCCGGAAATTCCACGTTCACCACAAACTTGCTCTATATTATTTTTGAATTATTCTCCTCATTGCACATAACAGTTGTGGTCATGGTATTTCGCATATACATTTAACAAAATTTGTTTAGGACAACTGAGGAAATTTCAGCGGCCGACTTGATTCGATCACTCTATTACCGAGCATCGATTAGTCTAATAATCGATTATTATCCTTAATAATCCAAAACCCGGATGGACCTGTGCGAGGAAAATAATGGCCGAACTGCGGTCAATTCTAGTAGAAAAATTTTGAGCCTAGTCGAAAATTCACAGAATTTAAATGATTGGTTGACAATATGGGTGGCAGCATCCATTGGTCATTGAAGTGGTGAAATTGAAAATTTGAAATTTGAATTTACATATCTGCAAGAGTTTGACAATAAGTCCAAATGGTTTAGCGATGCACAAAAAACTGAAGTAGAGTTGAAATTGAGGTTGGATCGCAGTGATCGATAGTCACCTTTTTAACGGCCTCATATGCCTTCTCTCCGTCGTATTCATCAAGGTATGAGTCGACTTCATCAAACTGAAAGTCGGCAGGTATAAATGAAAACATTGCATAAGGAGTTAGTGTCAGTGAACTGAGCAGCTGGTATCAGTGCCGCATTGTTCAACATTTTCAAACTTAGTGTTAATGCAGCGATCGATTTTGTACGCGGAATAGAAGAAGTTTAAAGTAGCGAAAATGTTCGCCAAGTGTTGAAAAAGTACATTGTCCCAATAGTAGCAGGAGGTGTCGTAGATATGTAGGGTCGCTAACTAGTCTTCTTGATGCTATGTTGGTTTGTGCCTCATAGATTACCTCAGTTCAGCTTCAGTCTTGTCAGTTTCAGGCTAGTGTCAGCTCCACATTTGTGGTTTGTCCTCTGTGACAAGGGCTGGTGCGTCGCGGCGGCGAAGTTCCATCGTAGACTGGCAACGACAGTTCCGCCTCAAAGTAAGGCTCTACTCTCAGGCTTCTAAAATTCGTTTGCCGGGAATCCTACTGCGAGGGATAGTTGTATCAATTTTTGGTTGGATCGCAGTGATCGATAGTCACCTTTTTAACGGCCTCATATGCCTTCTCTCCGTCGTATTCATCAAGGTATGAGTCGACTTCATCAAACTGAAAGTCGGCAGGTATAAATGAAAACATTGCATAAGGAGTTAGTGTCAGTGAACTGAGCAGCTGGTATCAGTGCCGCATTGTTCAACATTTTCAAACTTAGTGTTAATGCAGCGATCGATTTTGTACGCGGAATAGAAGAAGTTTAAAGTAGCGAAAATGTTCGCCAAGTGTTGAAAAAGTACATTGTCCCAATAGTAGCAGGAGGTGTCGTAGATATGTAGGGTCGCTAACTAGTCTTCTTGATGCTATGTTGGTTTGTGCCTCATAGATTACCTCAGTTCAGCTTCAGTCTTGTCAGTTTCAGGCTAGTGTCAGCTCCACATTTGTGGTTTGTCCTCTGTGACAAGGGCTGGTGCGTCGCGGCGGCGAAGTTCCATCGTAGACTGGCAACGACAGTTCCGCCTCAAAGTAAGGCTCTACTCTCAGGCTTCTAAAATTCGTTTGCCGGGAATCCTACTGCGAGGGATAGTTGTATCAATTTTTTTGTCCGGAACTAAGTCAACCTGTATTCATGACGAAAATAACGGCCTGAATAATTCATGTCTTGCCCATAGTAAGAATAATTTTACTTCGATCTAAAAATTTCTATTTCTATAGGAACGAACTTTCTTCTCCTTCGATAACTGAGCAATCTTTGAGTAATCTATGGCGCTAACACTTAAACAGTTTGAAAAGAATATCACTCAGCATATTTTAATGAACCATTGATCGTTATTCCGCATTCCTTAGTGACCAACAGGATATATTTCGAGGAATAGTATCAATGCTTTCTCGTTCTAAGTTCACAAGAACCCTATCACAGAAGCTTTTTCACATCACTTAGGGAGAGGTACTAGGGCACTATATTCATCCGTCTCCGCTGTGCACGTGAAACTTTCAGAGCAATTAAGAATGGAGCGTTCAGACCGTCAGATAATTCCGAACAAATAGACGAGAAAACGGTTAAATCCATTGATCGAAACCCTATGAAACAACGCAAGACATTGAAGAGACTGGCATCTAAAAAATCTCTCCAAAAACAAACCATCACGAGAACCGACGGTTCACTCACGAACTGAAACAATTAATGACCGGTTTCCCATCTTTCTGCGTATCGGCCAAAGAACATTTGCGGAAAATCTGCATGCTCGTCGTTGTGAAAGAATTTGCAGGCATTGTGAATAGTTGTGAATTTTTATATGCAAAATCCATGGGCATCATCAACGGCTAACGAATTTTCTGTGAACAGCTGTTTTATGCAAACAGCTGCAAATAAGAAGAAGATGAGATGCAGGAGTATGCTAGATTATTCCACGAGTTTGAAAAGTTCAAACCGTTAGCTTTCTCTCTAACATATAGCGTGGACTAGTGTAACGTAGAAAATGCGAAAATGGCAGTAATGTTGAGCGTCGAACAAAACAATTCTACGGTAGCATAAACTAGCCATCTATTTTAAGACCAACCATATCACAGATTTCTGTTTATCTTACGTAGTCAACCACTATCAACTTTTCGAGATTCGACCACCAATTGCAGGGATTTGACGGCGGATAGCTGAGACCTCAAGCGTGGTTCCTTATCGCTCCAGTGCCAACCACGCATGCATCAACTCATGCCCCTCGCCAATGCCATTAACCACCCACTACTTTCGTTTATAAAACACCTCCGCCACTTCCGATTAACAGCACATGAGGAAATGGATGTCAGCTTCAAATAAAAACAGTAAAAGAACTGAAAGCGCGGGAGCAGGCGACGGACAGTTGTATGTGCTTCGTTCTATCTTGCCATCCACTTAATGCATGCAGGATGCAAAGAAATTATGCTTACGAAGAATTCAGCGATCATGATTACCGATCAAGCCTTCCTGAGACATCATAGAGCAGAAACAGGGAAAATCTGTCATAGACTTTGATAAAATCATTCACAAGTTGGAGCTAAGATGTGTAGCCTTCTGAATTGCAAAAATCGAAAGTCCATAAAAGGATCAGTATAATCGAGGATTAGCTTAATCGGGCAAAACTAATGGAGCAATAACGGGATATCTGTCGATAGAGCATTCATTGTTGATTTCAGTGAGCAAGGGGCTGCCCACAAGATGGTCTGAATATCACCACGAAACCCATTTTTCTCATGCAGGAAAGCCGAGTTCCTGATTATATACGGAACAGAATCGGTGCTTCAGGAAGAACAGAGGAAGAGAAGTAACGCAGATCGCTGGGGTGGAGAGAGAAAAAAGAAACAAAGTAGATGAAGGAAGTGAGGGCATGAGTGGGTTGAGTGATATGAATTCACTGGACTTGCGATGTTGGTAGAAGAGATGGCATTTAGGATATCCTCACGCTTCTCTACTACAATCCATTTAATCTCTCCTGGATGCAGTCGTCGTTATTAAGAACCAAACCACCGTGGGTCGGAGCTCTGGCCATTCCACTGTGGATGCAGCCAAGATCTTATAGTCCTCTTTTAATGCAGTGCTTGAAGATTTTGCAAACTATCCTCCTTAAGTTACGTTTTCCGGGATACTCATGAACACTTCAATCTGATGTCTTTATTTCAGTAGTCTTTCTTCTCCTCTTCAAGGGCCAAGCATTATCAACCTTATTGAACTACATGTTGCTGTGAGTGAATGTTGCGACATAGTAAAATTCTTTTAATGTGTCATATATCACAACAAACGACGTCTCTATCGATAAACAACAGTTATAAAAGTTAATATTCTTCTAGAAAGCAGGTTTTGAATAAACGCACAAAATTTTCAATCTGTCTTTTGTTTACTCTTTATGACCTACTTCGAATTACTGCTGACGATCCATGGGGGATGTTTTTTGTTTTGAACGAAGCTGCGTAGCCTCTTTGCGAGCAGATAGATTTCTAACGATTGACAGTTTCAGCTGTCCAGCCAGTGGTGCTCCTTCTTTTGACATAAAACTTTCAGCCGATTGCATTTGAACTCGGAAGATTGAACTGGCGATCTCCTTATTCTCTTCAACTGTCGCCATCACATCGATCGTCCGATCTTGTTGCTCTCTCGGTGGTGGCCCATTCACCTTAATCGGATCTTTTCTGAAGAATTCACTCGCTTCAGCCCATTCGATCGAATCCATTTTACTTTTGTTGATCTGAAACGACTACTTACTTGAAACACATAAACCACTTCGGATATTTATTTAGTTATGGTATCTGCGACGCAGCACTTACTAATTATTTAGCAACTCTTCATGCTTCTTCTTCCAGTGGTAGAAAGGAATGATTGCAGAATATGTGTTCCATTACTGGAAGTAAGTTCAGCAATGGAATTACAAGAATATAATGATTGAGGTGTGGTAAAACTGACCTATACTTCGCTCCAGGAGGAGAATAAGCAAGTGAGCGTTTAAGCTGCCCCACAACACGATCTTTATCTACTTGCGCCATCAATTTAGCAGTCAACAAAGTTCCTGATATCAGTTTTTATCCCCGCTTTGCTTATATCCCAGTTGACCAACAACTTATGCTTCTGCATTTAAATAAAGACAATAGATTTTACTAGATTAATATAGGTAACGTGTTGGGCATATCAAGCAGCTATTTGGGAAATATGATCAGACATTTCAAGATGCAGAACATTTGCAGAGGTTAATCAAAGGACAGTTGCCATTCAGAAGTAATGTGCATTATTGGGTTCAGACGGTTGAAGCGTTCAGATCGCGTTTTCCGAGGAGAGCTGATGATCTGGATATTACACATCTAACGCAGATTACATCAAGCGCTGCAGTAGAACTCTTGCTTTCCGAGTCATGTGATCATTCGAGCCTCACAATAGGCCCAAAAACCAGTAACAAAACCTGTAGGCATTGCAAATAGCACTGTCAGAATAAGCGGCTAGACGGGAGAAACTACAGTGGATGACTACTCGTTTTAACAGTTTTACCAGGAAGAGTATCTTGCAGTCTCCTATCAAACGAAAGTTTGCCATTGACGAATGCTGGAAGAGGTTTTTGTGATATCGTGTATCGTTGCAGTATTTATGCGGTTGATGCACACTGTTCCTCTCTCATGAACACCTGTTTTATTTCAAATGAAATGCNCAAATGAATTCAGTATAGGATTTCCTTTTAATTTATTTCGTCATATTTTCTCAAAATATACTTCTAAAGTATACCGCTTCTCCTATGAAATTGTCACTTTTTATTTACAGGCTCAAACCTTATGGGCATCGTAGGTCTCGATTTTTCACTTCGCCAATTTCCTTTTGTTACCTACTTGTCTTATGAACGAATCAGTATTTTCTAAAGTTGCTCATAGTGTTTCATAATGGTGATAACACTCTTGTAGGAGAGTTCATGGGAGCGAAGAGGATGGTTGTAAATGCATCATTATACTGCTCAGACTTCAAATCTAATTTCTTGCCGCAAGAATCAGCAACCTCCGAACGTATTTGAAATGCAGTATTGTTTTATCACCTGGCATGTGCATGAGCAGGACTTCATCAGGTATACTGAGCTTTTTCATCTCTATTACTCGTTTATCTTTGTCTTTCTGCCATGGAAGTCCACAGTGCATTTCGATGAGCATATATAACAACGACCACACGTCGTCCTTTCGTCCCTGAATGATAGATCGCATATTACTTATTAGTAGTGCGAAGATTGGCACTGCTATTGTGGCAAAAGATCAGGTGTGTTTACAGGAATTTGGTTGCCAGGAATTCTCCAGCTTTAACAACGCGCCTAAAAACATTTCGGTGGTGAGTTATTTTCGTCGCATCTACTTGAATTCATCTCGAACTGAAAAGTGATGAAAACATCCGCTCGCTTTCAAAGACTACCCTGTTCTTTCTGACGATTCATATGGAATAAGGCAACCTACACGAGGGCTTCGGCGACTCGATCTCGTTATAGGACGCCAGTAGTCTGCGCTCTGTCCTCCAATATATTTCAAACATAAGTGGATGCTTCTATACTTTGGATGTCTCAAAAGTTTTTTTCTTGCACAATTTTATATGCTCGTGAGATTCAAATATGATCCGGTAAGTGAAGAGGACTTCATATGCGTTTAAACAGCCAGGCTAGGATAGGAACACGATTTCTGGAATCCGAGCCCAGAACAGGCCTTGATAATCATGCTCTGAATCTAACCGCCATCTTTACAGCAGAACAGAGGTCGAAAGAAAGATATGGAAAGGCAATCAAGCGGAGTCTTCGTAAATTTTCATTTTTCCGGGTAAGAAACAATAAAGAGTACCTGCTCGAACCTTTCGTGGACGCATGGTGAACAATACCTTGAGGTACCTCTGAACTCAGCTGAACACCGAGCTTTTCGCACCCTCCAGACACCCGGACTAATTTCTCGAGCAAATGGCCTAAAAAGTCAAGAGCATTTCTTCCGATGCACATATAAAGCAGTACATAATCAGTCGGAGAGAAGGGACAGTTGGTTTTGGTTGACATACTTGTCTGGCTGCCTTTATACTTTTGACAAATTGAGAATTTAGCGTTAATGCAGTAGTCGCTGCTATGAATATAGTAGGTGGGGAAAGAGCTCGTGCCGCCACTGAAATACATGCCAACTTACGGTAATCAATCCCTCCCAGAGCAGTGGCGATTCAAGTAGTCGAGCCTAGAAACACTGCCATTCTCATTTTGCTTCCGAGGTATATTCCTGCTGTTTAGAGATTGCTTGCTAAGATTTGAGTGTGAAAAATTTTATAGTTGTCTGATATCNAAATGCACTTTCTTCGCAAAAGATGTGAACTTTTTCAGCTTTGACTACTCAAAAGCATTAAAAGTTGAATGCATGAAACGGAAGTGAGACAGAGAATAGAATAAAAGAATGACCAAGCCGTGCCCACGTCTCCGGGGTCATTCTCTCCCCTGGACTGTTGAGTCGCAATGTCCGCAGGTTCTCCCCCAAAAGAGTAACAATCATATAGCTGAATTTTTTTCGTTTACCGCACTGGAACAACTGCGGAACATGGCGACACGGCTTCCCTCCATTGACGGAAGTCAGTATCTTCACCTGAAAAAGTTCGATTAAAACTTGAGCCATCATTGTACATCAGGAGTTGTTGATGTGTTGCTGCGCCGTCGCATCGATCTCACACAATGCATCAATACAACACTTCACCGCATTCTGTTAGATTGAGGGCTGCTTGTTGACATATTCCCCGTTACATTTTTCCCATCTAAGTTCATAATCACTGCCCGAGAATGGTAATCTGTTCCGCAGGAAGAAAAGTAAGACGACATGGAGTAGCTTGCTATAGCCTCAAAAAAGTAAGGCTAATCATCCCATGAGGCTAATGAGGCTAAAATGAGGCTAATCTGATAAACAATCATCCCACAAAACAGAAAATAAGAGAGAGGACAGGTGACTGCCGTTGGTGACGCCACGCCATCCATAATCAAATGCGGACTTAATCGAAGCCTTTGAGGGTGGACCACACCGAGCCTTGGTTGCCTACCGAGGGCAAAAACGACAAAAAAACGTCGAAGTTTGAAGGATATGAGCTGCAAGGATCACAGAAACATATGGAATTCATGCGGAGCTCGCTTCTTCTGCGTTTTCTAAAGCAAAAAATAACGATTGCAGCTTACCTCCAGCTTTATTGCAGATCCACCCTCCACAGAGTTTGATTCGGCTTTGAATGCGGCCATCCGTTTCTCTTTGGTATGTTCTACTTGGTAAACGAGTCCAAATCCACCTTCATCCAACTTTCTCAGTATCCGCCAATTCCCGAACCTATCACGGTTTACATTTACAATTATTCCCAGCACCTTCAGTAAAGGCAGGTCAACTTGCTTCGCGTGCAACAACTTCCCAGCAAACTTGTTTCTTATACAGTGCTGCCATAATTCAGGGTATTCAGTGGATTGCAGGCGAGCGCTAGGACGCTGCAAAAAAGAATGAGAACAACATTTTTTTTGTTCAATTAATCGATCGCGGATCTCTAGAGGTTGCACGTTATAGGGCGGTGAAAAGTTTCAAAAATTTGAGACCTAACAAGGTCAGCTCGACAAGCCCGACCTTTGATTACAATGACCAACTCTGCGAGTCAAATAAGAAAGTGATGAAGGTTACAAAATACGCAATGTATAGGAGACGCAACAAATGTTATATGGAATACACCTGATTTTACTGGTTGAGCAGGATGCGGGTAGCTTTAGTGTGTTATCGTTGTATGGAACATAAGCATGTGAACTTTATGAGTAAAACATATCGAGTGGTATCACCCATCATTCAACTGCTGATGTTGCTGTGCGATTCTTCATCTATTCTTACACTTGACAAGACTCAACTGTGTACAGTGTTTTGAACTAAAGCACTATGGTAGAATTTGCCGCGCCACAGTGTGACTTCATCTCTTTTAGGGCGTTTTCATTAGTGCTGTATTGTTCTGTGACAATCTTGGAAGCGCATGTCATTTAAAAGTTCCAAGGACCAAGCAGAGGAGTGCAATTGATCCAATATGCGGAACTTCTCCTTCAAAGGGAGTATTGTGCAGTAAATCTGTTGAAGCCGTTAGAACGCCATTGCGGTGATAAAATTGCCAATCAGATACTTTGCCAATGCCCTCTCGTGAGACTGCAGAAAATGGCTTTGAGCGGGATTTGTGCGCGCGTTGCTAGGACGTACTTTGCTTGAACGATAGTCGCATTCCACGCAGCTTCAATATTTGCTATGCATCGATGGAGCGTCCAGACGACTACCCGCTATCTAAACTAGTTTAACGAAATATTGCTAAAGCACGCTGTGAATATATTCTCCATCTATGTTCCACTCGGTGGCGGTTTTATCAGCGGCTCGAAGATGGGCTAGAAGAGGAACGAGAGACATTACTTTTGCCCAATTCTGATGTTGAAGTCGCTGCATCGGTCCCTCATCAGCCTGAAAGAAAGAAGTCATCACGAAAATGTGGTTCAATGAGTTTTAGCAAGTTCGAACCGGAAGGAACGGATGACAACCGTGAAAAAATGTTCTTTCCCTGGCGCCCTAACGAGAGGCTTTAGTAATTCGTTGGGCGAGCGAGCGCTTTTGCATATGAAGTTTGCTTTTTAGCACGCTGGTGTTTACGTTTATGCCGCTTATAAATTTGACGTTAATTATTAATAAACTTCTGCAGCTTGTGGTACTCGCAGTGTCTGGCTCTCGACGTTACATTGGTTCTCCCATTTTGATAAAAGACTGCCAAATTCACATACAATATCGAAACTGTGAGCACATAACAGTAATCAATTTATTGTTGCACACTGACTGTAAGCATCACTCTTTTTGAAGAGGTAGCAAAAGTACCGTTTCTTCTGTTTCATCTCGTCGTGCATCAGTTTATTCACTAGGTAAGTTTATCTACCTAACTAATCACTCAGAATGTGCATCTGCAGAGAACGTCCCATAATGCTCACCAAGGTAGCAATTTTTTATCTCACCCTGGCCACGAAGAGAGACAGATGGGAGCGGAGGAGATAGGGGAGAAGGAAAATCGAACAAGGAAGTCTTGAATCTAGGTATTCATTCTCTTCAGGTTGTGCCAATAAAAAGAATCCTCGAAATTCACCACGTATAATAAATTGGTGGGATGGCGTTTCTCTTTGAGGAGTGAAGCCACGCCTAGAAAAATTTTTAGCTGTCGTAGCTTCATAAAATTTGCAGAACATATTACTTACAATAGCTTGTCAGCACACCGCAGCTGATCGAGCAGGGCGAAGGTTGCACCAACAGGCGACGCGGACGTGGAATTTGGCCGCCTAATTGCAGCAAGTAATAACAGACTGATTGAGAGCAAAAAGTAAGCGGCGCGCTAAGGTCCATATGCAAAAAGGTTATGCAAAATCGATCGATGAAGCAAACAAATTAGCAACTCCGGTGTGACAATAGTCGATCTAAGACGTTCAGGATCGTTCTAATTTTTAACATGCAATCACTCTTTGCGCCTTCAGCAAAAAAGCTTTCTGTAAGAATGCTATACCTTCGCTGCATATATCCTTGTATATCCTTTCTTCTAACAATTTCAACTGGCAAACTATTGTGGTCATACTACAGCTTGTAAAATGTACTAAGTGCACTATGCACTTCATTAAACCCTCTATAGACTCGTCGTTTTTATTCACTTCTATAAAATATTACATACATAGGCTGAAGAATAAGAAACAGTAACAGGTAAAGTGAAACGTGAAATGCAAGGTTCACCCACTAGGGCGAGATGGAAGTTCAGGAAAACACAAGTAGCCGCTTGCTGAATGCATGGTCTGGCCTGAAATTAATAATGCCTCATAGAGACAGTTGAAAGCTTTCCCTGCTACGATGCGGATGAAATGGAAGGATGACCTTGCTTATAACTGTTAATGAGTGATCTACGCTAACGAATGGTCTATTGTGATCAAATAGTCCCGTGATTGCAGTGATACTGATGATCTGTATTTCTGTAATAGGCCGCATGCTCACACTTGTTTTAATCTTGATGTGATATCTTCCCCATGTGAATTGAGACCTCCCCATCCCTTCAGAGCCGTAGCCGAGGCTATAAAGAGGCTCTGGTCATCTTGCTTCTTAGTTCAGTTGTTGAGCCTTCGCTTTCGGCTGGAGTGTCGTCGTAAATTGAGTCATTTTCTCGCCCCTCGTTGCCACGGTTCCAATCCCCCCCACGCGGTCGCAGGAACTATTTCTTTGAATGTTCGAATTGAGAGGAAACGGAGAGAGCTTTTCTGTGGAAACTTCTCCGTAAAGATTCCGAGGACTTCTTTCACATTGTGAGAGCGAGCGAATCGGATAATGATCTGAAGTACAGTAGGGTACCATCTATTTTGGTATAATGACGTTTATTCAGTCAGAACATAGTCCGTTGTTATGCATACAGTGCCACACACATGATCTTGGTGAGCCCTTGGTGGTGAAATTAGCAAGATTCAGGCGCCATCGACCGGTTAGAATAAGGTTTAGCCAAACTTCGGACATGAATGTAGTGTGAAGTGAAGAGGTAATCAAGTTCACACGAATCTACATTCCATAGAAGCATTCATAAATCGATTTGCGCCTACACTTGGAAGTGAAACCGGCTCTCTGAGATCATCACTCGTTTTACTCGAGACCGTAAACGAATAAAAACTGATGAAAAAAAACATGAAGGCACCAGCATCAGGTACCTCAAGTTCTTCAAAGATTACCACTTCATCGCTTGTTTCATCCCTTCTGTTTACTTATAACGCACGAATCCATTTACTCAAATGTGCCCTCACCGCCACAATATTCTTTCTTCTTTATTACTCTTGTGCACCACAATATTTCATCTTACCACTATATCTTTTTCACATTTCTTCCTACCATCAATATCCTCTTCATGTTGCACCAATATTCCTCACCCTACAACAGTATCTTTAGGCGCACAATTTGCTACAGCTGACTGCACTTTCAGTGAACAATCTGATGCTCACTATGCAACAGATGCCTGTAACGATCTGTTCATGTGAGTGCGAAATAAGAAAACATACTTGTAGGAAAAGGGTAACCATTTCTCCTTAACCAAAGCCGATGAAATGGACTACAGTTCTACTCTGCTGAGAGAAAAAGTTACTCCTAGCGGGACATATCCTCAGTGAAGTGTCTCGTATGTCTCCCTTTTCGAGTAAGCATTCGCGTAACGAGCTCATTTCGCGTAGTAATTTCTCCCACTTTCACTATTCATTTCTAATAGTTTTCATGAGATAGTACTGGGAAAATATTTGACACTTAATCGGAAATCTTCGCGAATATTGATGGTGGCCACCGCGTAATATGTTTATTTGTCAAGCATCTATAAGGGATTTAATAGCATCTTTGACAACTTCATTCGATTCTTCGCACTCCTTGTTCCACGTTGATTAACACGCGATCAGCGTCCATATATCAGTTAAAACCTTCAGCAACAATATTCCCTTCCTGGAATCAGTGGATCCAAGTTTCTTCGGACGTTCCTCACATTACTCATATTCAAACGCCGTTCAAAACCTTTTATGTGAACAGTAATAAGTAGTACAGTATCCAACACAGAAGTTGTTAAAATCCTTTGGTATTCGCAAATTAGGTAACTTGTTATCGCTGTTGAATTAACAGGTACACTTAGCTTATGGACATCGATAGTTACTTAAAACCAAAGAAACGATAAGCGGCTGGTAAGGCGAATGCCAGGAAGGATGTTCTTTCCGCTTCTGCTTCTCTCCATGCTTTTTTTTCTCTCTCGTCCAATACGACATTCTTTTGTTCCTTGTTCTCTTCTTTATCCTTCCGTCGGCGCTCCTTTTTCTCGCTCTTACGGCTCTTTTCACTCTTTCTCCAACTTCTGAGACTTTTGTTCCACGTTGATCTTTCAAATACTTTCATTACTCCCCTGGACTTTTCAGGACTCTTTACCACCTTTGGAGAGGACATCACCACTGGATTTTCGAGCTCATTTGGTTTCGATGCTTTTGCAAGCTTCTTTCCACTCGACGTCTGTGAAGGTGTAATTGAACTCCCCGTTGTGCTGTTCTTCTCGTTTCCTATAAATAGGTCACTGTAATGCGCTTATGGCGCTTACATCGTCCGATAAAGACAGTTGTGTAGTTAATTATTCCTTTTTCATCTTCCACTACCACAAAGTAGGTTGTATATATTTATGGGTAGACGTGGATGGGACCCAGCTGAATGTTTCGTTTTCAGACCATCACCATCAACAAATTTACCCTTGAAATTGTCGCTAATTTATCATCATCGCTAATTTCTCTCGTATGACTAGAGAGGGAGTGTGGAACTCGCTGCTTCAAACATTAGTGGCTTATAGTAGGGAAGTGAAATCAACTCCAAATATCACTGAAATCCGCTCTAAATGTTATTATATGTACCAACGTTGCGCTATTATAGCCTCACTGTTTAGCAGCATTTGGGTATTGTTGCCGCTCTCCAGCAGCATTTGGTGTTATCGGTGATTACTAACACCATTTTGATGTCATCGCTGCTATAAAAAAATGATCACTTCCACTGCTATTTGACAGCTCAGAATACACAATCTTTTGCGTTGGTGGAAAACAATGGAATGAAGGCGACTGTCGGAAGAATATATCAGTTTAGGAACACGAAATCGGCGTCTTTTCGAGAGTCCAATCTTCTCGTTTCCTATAAATAGGTCACTGTAATGCGCTTATGGCGCTTACATCGTCCGATAAAGACAGTTGTGTAGTTAATTATTCCTTTTTCATCTTCCACTACCACAAAGTAGGTTGTATATATTTATGGGTAGACGTGGATGGGACCCAGCTGAATGTTTCGTTTTCAGACCATCACCATCAACAAATTTACCCTTGAAATTGTCGCTAATTTATCATCATCGCTAATTTCTCTCGTATGACTAGAGAGGGAGTGTGGAACTCGCTGCTTCAAACATTAGTGGCTTATAGTAGGGAAGTGAAATCAACTCCAAATATCACTGAAATCCGCTCTAAATGTTATTATATGTACCAACGTTGCGCTATTATAGCCTCACTGTTTAGCAGCATTTGGGTATTGTTGCCGCTCTCCAGCAGCATTTGGTGTTATCGGTGATTACTAACACCATTTTGATGTCATCGCTGCTATAAAAAAATGATCACTTCCACTGCTATTTGACAGCTCAGAATACACAATCTTTTGCGTTGGTGGAAAACAATGGAATGAAGGCGACTGTCGGAAGAATATATCAGTTTAGGAACACGAAATCGGCGTCTTTTCGAGAGTCCAAATCCTATTTTGGCAGCATTTAAATGACATGAAGTGGTCAGAAACAAGGATATTTGGGAGGGGTACTTAAGACCACGAAATTCATACAAGTCGTGGAAACTCGTTTCAGGATTAAAATGATGTGTATGGTTGATCGCTGTCAAGATTTGCTTATCAAACAACGATTCGAAATAGAGCAGTTGTAGCGTTCAGCATTTACCAGTAATTTGAACCCAGCAGGATGGCAGCAGCGATTTGTTGACCAGCAAATCTTGCATCATCTCATCTAATGCCCCGTCTCTGTCGTCGAAAAGTCCGTTCAGCTGGTCATCTGTAGTGACCTTCTTTAAACGTTCCATTGCAATAATCAATGCTTTTTTCACCAACCGCTTTATCTGCAAGTTGTTGTTAATATATAGGAGGCTAGAGAGTGGCCACTGACTACATTATCGCTGAGTTGTCGCCGAATGCATTGCAGTGCCTCGACATTGAACGGTCGTTAGAGGTATTTAACAGCAGAAGTTAGACGATCGAGAATGAGGAGGAGGGAAAAAAGCATTCGGACACTTAGTGTCAACGTGACCACTCGAACGCTCCGATTTTGCGCCTGGAATCTCATAGAAAAGTTTTTTAATGCGTACGGGGTTCGTATTTTCACGAGATGACCTATTTCTTTGATGATCTGTCGAGAATAGATTGCGTTTTTTGTTGCAGGAACACCTCTTTCTACCCTTCTCCTTCCCATCTTTGAGGAACCCTCCTCTCGATCGGTTCTTCCAAGAGCTGTCATTCGAGACAACGACGGTGCTCAAGTTTTCAAACTCATTATTACCGTTGACGAGCATAAACCACACTGATCGAATGTGAACGAATGATTCTATCCATCTGAACTTTTCTTGAGGCAGTGGTTTGGTTGTTCGGATGACAGTGTTTCTGCGCTCGTTGTGAATTATACGTATTCTAAGTGTGCCAGCATAATGGTACTAGTTCACCAGACCCGCCACATTTTTTGCAAGGTAATGCGACATCGGATGTAACATAATGTGAGGTTACATTGAATGGAAGGATAAATCTCGCAATTCGAGCTCTGATGATCACCAAAGAAGGCGTCGTGCAGACAAATATCTAGACACAAATAATATGCCAAGATGCATTAACTGCTTTCGCACTAACTAATCTATTCTTCAGCAGATAACTCCTGGCCTGCGGCTACCTCCTCATTCCAAGCAAAATTTGACGTTCAGCAGCGAGAACCCAGGTCATGAGGCTATTAAACCAAGTACTGTTTTACCCTTGTCTTGTGAATATTTGTATTCGAGGGCTGAAAATTTTCAAACTCGTGGCAGTTCTCAATAACAACAAAATATTCGGAAAGCGTTACATTTGCTGTTAAGGTTGTCGGATTGGCGAAAAACGCAGCCACTAAAGCGTTTTCCTTATCGCTGAGAACACCTTCCAGTAAAGTCGCGTTCCGAATTAGTTCGAGTGCGCGCACGCTTCGAGATATCTGTAAAACGTTTTACCTCGTATCATTCATCTTCGTATCGCTAACGTGGAACCTTTAGTCGCTTTATCAGTTATTCTTCCATATCGGTCAATCATCTCAAAGCCATTTCCTCACAAGATGTCATGCGTTTCTCATGCTCAATGTGGTCATTATATGGGCGACAGGTGCTGGTGTAGTACAAACTGCCCGGTTATCCCACTACTCAGCAGGTGCGGTTTGTCTTACCTGTCTCGCCTTCTAAGTCGTTCTTGCCCATAGCTATTATGCAGCTGTTTTTTATACTTCAATATCGATAATTTGTTTGCACTCATGGCAGTCTGAATCCCCTTGTGGGATCTCCACCTCACTACTACTTTTTTGGCCCATCGGAGGTCGCTCTTCATATCGGTGACGGTGGCCACGTTCATTAAGCTAATTTCAAATTCAGAAAATCATTCGATTTGGTCTCAGTGCATAAATCTTGTCTAAGGTTTCAATCTGGCATAAGGGGTTCTCTGATTGAGTGGTTCTATGACTTCTTGCCTGCATATTTGCAAATTGAGAGGACAGGCAGCCCTATTATAAGCAATTTCGAGCAGCTCTGTTTATAAAGTTATTAAGACTCCCTTCCAGATCCATTTGCATCCCTGTTGTTTATAAATAACCTGCCATCCATCCAGATTGTTTATGCCATCCATCCAATTAAAACTGCGTTCTTTTTAAAGTTTCCATCCTCACCAACGATCTTCATGGTTTTTCTGACTGAACTGATGAGTGGTCATGTAAGTCACTTTGCCTCTAGCCCCAATAAAACAGTCCTCATTGTTTTCGGCTTTAAGAATCCCAGCCATCCCCTTCTTATTAATTTCGCACCGCATAAGTTGCTGTTTGAGTAGTGCTGACGTTTTCGGTCAGCGTATCGCAATACTATGAGGAATTAAATGCTCGTCTTTCTGAATTTGGTGGCATTTCTGTGGGATTGTTGCTTAACTTAATGGGATTGCTTATTTCTTTATGCGATATGCAAGCTATAAATGCTTAAAAATTGTTTATGTTGCAAGACAAGTGTCCGCTTGCCGCACAAGTCTACACGCGTTGTGTTGCAGAAAGAGACGGACATATTGACTACTTAAATTTGATGAAGGAGATTCATGAATTCCATCTCTATATTCCTTACAAATACCAGTTTTCACGTCATCTTCATGGCGTACATCATTAGTCATAGAAAACCTGAGCATCTGTTTGGTGACCTCTCCGGCTACTCCACCAACACTCCCTATATACGCACAGCAGATCATGGTAGGCTGCATACCAACTGCTGTTTGAGCAAATTTGTGCAGTTCTTTTCAAGTAGACCAGTGAAAGCATAGATTCCTCCGTCTCCCAAAGGAACTAAACCTCCTGCTCCACCTCCTCCTTTTTCACCCTCGTAAGCTCCTCAAAACTTTTTCTCTTTCGGGGGTAGCATACGCTTAATATGTCGTATAACCAAGCAATGATGTATTATTCATATTATCAGAGTAAAATAGATTTGATCAATGTTGGCCTACATTCGTGCAGTGAACGGCCGATCATCACCCTACCATGCACACTCAATTTGTTACATTCTTGTGTTCAGTTCAGTTCATGCAATTTGTGCAGTTATGTATGTATAGTATATTTATGCTTGTCTTGTGCTTTTTGTAGATTGACTTTCTCTTAATTTTTGTAGTGCATTTTCCTGCATTTGAAGTAGTGATTGTTGTTACCACAAATTCATAGTGCATATTTTAGAAAATATTTGTTTTTCATTTCATTCATCTCATCACCGTTACTTCACGTTGCATTGCTGTTTGGTATTATGAATACAATTCATGGGTCTATATAATGTTTGTGATGTTCTATCCCATTTAGCTCCTAGCAACACTGCATTTGAGAGGAGGAAGAGGACGGAGGGATGAGAAAGAAAAGGTGGTGGTTCGTCATTGCATGCTGATATTTTGATGTACAATCTGCATGATGAATCTTGTTGTGCCTGCACAATACATATGCAGGCACAACAATTCATTTCAACGCTCAAACATCACGCTGAGACGATTTATAGCACACCAAAACAGAAAGAGTGGTAAGGAAAGAATAATCAATGGATTCACTAACGCTAATTTTTGGTTCCATTCTCAATGCAGTATTTGAGAGCGCAGAACCTGCAAAAAGCACATTTGTTCTCGAATGGGAGTGAGTGAGAATGTGTGCAGTGCGAGATTCGAAATTCCTACTGAATATTATTGCACTTCTTGGCAATTGTCTCATCATGTGTTTGCTGACTATGTCAGTATACTGCATGCAGGATTCTGCCATCACTCAATTTTTCGTGTGCAGGATTGATCGTCGAAATTTGTTGTCATACGCTTCCAGGATCAACTACCACTCAATGGGCGACTAAAATTCAAATACCTTCCATGAAAATATAAAAACGATTTTCGCGGTCCCGATAATGCGAACCAATAAATGTTCAACTCTAGACAGACACGGCAACAACTTGATCTGTGATGGGCAATTTTACGCGGTTGAATTGAAGCACTAGTTTCAGAATTAATAGAGATGTTTTCAAGGGTAGGGTATATATTTTCTATCTAGAAAAAGCATATCTAAAGCCACTTGAGGAGTCAAAGTATCGTTCAGAAGGCTATGTCTGCTTCCAACGCACTTAGAATGAGTATCTCTCCAGTTAGTAGGGACAGGAATTGTATTTCGAATATGCAATTCGTTGACCTTTTTCAACCTCCTCTTGAGTGACCAACTTATCACCATCGTTGTCTGTTGATCCGTCAGGAGTGCTTTCATCTTCAGTAGTACTAGAATAAGATTTTCTTCTCTGAAAATCCTATTCCTTTGAAAACTCCCAATATGAAATCCGCTTTTTGAGTGGTCAAAAGTTGTTTATCATTTCAA
>QEWY01001703.1:13668-104230 GCA_006503575.1 Baylisascaris schroederi | reverse complement strand
TATGGATTTTCTCAATTCCTCGATGTCATAAATGGTGGTCATGAGACGGTGAAGATAATGCAAGAGTATTGAAGATGAAATGAAAGCTGTGCCATGACGATCTTTGGACTGGTGCAATGTTAGATGTCAGTTTACTTGCTGTTCGTGCATTTCATTGTTAAACAGTCGAATAAGCGTAAACCGCATCGTTGAATATTAACGCTCATGGCGATAAGATCGTGTTATGTGGGCATTACAAGGTATCATTAACGCATTTGAAAGGGTATGCGAGAACCACTATTAGAGGAATAAGATGGGCAATCTGCGACGGAAAGGTGATGAACGCAATGTGCAAACGTTGCCCTTATATCAGCAACGAAGATGGCTAAACATAAGTTGGAACAAAAAACAGAAGTAGCCGAATTGAATGTTTTTAGTGAATGGCTTTCTAACGAGCTGCAACAACAATGACCAATAATGGCGAATAATTATAAGTCTGCGAAAGTGACTTTGGTAGCTTAAAGCACACGTCAAAAAACATTATCTTTCTGCCCACTGGCCCAATTTATTGCCAGGAAGCTGTCAGATTAGTTTCGTAAAGAAAAGAACAGAAACGAGCATCTCAAATTAAAAGATATCGAGTGTTGTGCCTCATGCCCTCTAAGATTTCATTTCGTTCTCTGACATTCCTTCAGCTGACAAATGCATCATTCCTCCAGTACACAAATATTTTAGTTCAGAAAATAAGGTTTCAATTGGAATACAGTCAGTGTTGGTCAGGGTAGAATCTTGCCAAGATGTATTTTCGAAAGTAGGAAAACCTGTTCTCGGTCTCCGCCCTTCGATTTTAGATGACCCTTTTTGCGATGTTTGCCGAGTGAGGGCCAACTATCTGGATGAACCATTTCGTGTTTTTGTCCTCCACTGAAAGAGGTGTGTTATCTCTCAAAAATAACAGCACAAAATAAGGAGAGGCACCCGGCACACACAGTGATCTTAGAACGCAGGAGGAGTGGAAGCGGGAGCAACTGTAACATCATACGGTTGGAACCGCAGATAGTCAGCCTTCTCTCACTAAACGATCAGATTTTATATGATTCAGGAACATAGGATGCATCATTCCCAGCGGTACGGCGGAGCTTATCACTATCCACACAGTGACTTGCATAGTTAAGCAAATGAGCACAGTAAAAGCTGCTAGAGTGATTTCAAGAATTCGATTGCCCAGAGAGCTTTCAAGAATTCTAGAATTGTCGGAGTTTTCAGCGAGCCGATTCAAAAATCCGAAGATAAGCACGGATCACACTGGATTATAGCTGCATACAGCATATTGCTCAGTTGTACAGATCCGCTTCTCAACTTTTGAGAGAAAATTACCAACAAACGATAGAAAGTTGTAGATCAAGCAGACATCAACGGATGCAAAATTTTATAACGAACCGACTCTTTATCCGTAGTGAACCTTGTGGAATAAACAAAGAGGAAGTACACCATTAAAGCTTTGCTATCCACTTCGAAAACCTTTGTATAATGGTATGAGATTTCGAAAAATCATCCATTAGCGTAGATCTCCCTGATCTAGGGCGGGAACTGCAGCGACCACAGAGGTTCTGATCCCAACCTCGAGGTGCCATGGGGACATTCGGGAGAGGTTCGACGCTGCTTGATGCGTCCGTGAGCATCCAGAAGGCTTATATGCTCTAGTTGGCCGAGGATGTAGCACTGTCTTCAGCCCTCTGTGCGCATACGCATTCTGTGCTGTTCTATTCCGTAGCATTTGCAATTTTGTACTAGCATTGGCTCAATTACTACAACATATCCTGTGGCGATAAAGGTTCGTTGTGCTACCCTGAACATATCTTTACAGCCTTTCGCAAACTTCCTCATAATTTCATTCACTAATTAACATTTACTCGTTTGCTATTGCCTGCTGGCTCGCTAATACGGTTTTTTGGCGGTGAAATATTCACGCATACATCTCTTCACGCAATGCAATTACATCTGCCATGTGGCGATCCCATCTGGAGTCACCCGCCAACGGTATGTTCCACGCGGCAATGCCATCGGATATATAAACCCTTCCTTAATCGCTTCTTGGAAGCAAAAAGCTTCCTACATACGACACGGACAACAAAACAGGAATGAACACTTGCAAAAATAGAATAATAGAATAGCTCTTCGAATTCTGTTATTCACTGATATTTCCCATTTGGACCTACTTTGTTGCAGCAGCAGAGTCGTCCTGCGATTCTCCTTGATCCTGAGTTACTGTTTCTTCGTATGTGGCCGGCTCGTTCACGTTTCGAGCATTCTGCAATGAAGATCTCAGAAATGGTCAGCCTTCTGGGATCCGAGCTACTTTCGAATCGGAGAAAAATTATTTAGTACCAGCAATCGCCCTTCGCCGTTTATCCTACTCTTTGTAGCCTAATGAGACAAACGAATGGTAATAAATGGTCGGTTTATATTGCGCTCTGACGTGAATGCTGACGAAAAAAAAAGCATTCCATTTACATTTTCATTCTCACACTTCTTCCATTTGAGGCTTCTCTTTCTTCTGCCCCTCGAAATGGCTGGTCGACGCTTCACATCAACAAACTCGAATTTTGTCCTTTCTTCGGGTTCATCCTTCATGTTGGTACTACAAAAGCATGACGGTTTTTGACAACATAGACGTATTCAATGAAGACATGGATACGATTGTAGCAAATGCAAAAAAGAACCTCGTATGCAGCAGTGACTTCACTTTTCAAAACCATTATATTCAATCACCATGTGATAAACTATTTGAGAATCAAATGCACATTTTTTTAGGTAGGGTACAAAGAAACGTATTTTAGGCTTCATAATTACTCCGTGAGTTCTTCCTGTCACACTTAAAATCTCTTAATGAAGAATTCTGGTATCCATGTACTGCTATTCTGACAACCTCGCGTTCAAATTGTTCAAAAACGATCATTTTGGACTGTTATATTTCGTCATATTTAAACTGTAATGCTTCTGTAAAGATTAACGCACCGATCAGTTTCCGCATTTAATATATTCACCAGAGGTGTTTTTGTTCGCTCATTGATAGTGCCGATGTGCTTTTCCCTTGAGGGCCTCTCTTCAAACTGCAATTCAGCATTTATAGTCGCACACTATTCGATAAGCACTCTAATCCTTTACAGCACAATTATACAACCACATCCATGCACTGATATTTATGCTACTGTCAACGCTTAGATGGTGAGAAACGCACGTGGACAGCTCCAGACACCAGTCCGGCTTTTGGCTACCGCTCGTTCAATTGCGCTTCAAAGCGGTTAGCTGGAGCAACTTAAAAGCATTTGTCTGTCGAAGAATTATTTGAGAAGGACAAAGAACTAACTCATTGAGAGAAACGGCGATGTCCAGCAAAAAAATCTTTCGCTCCTTTCATTCGTTTTTGAGCATCAAAAATACCTTCAATTCTTCTTGGTTTACTTTACACTGATTCCTTGACAAAACTTCCGAACGGTATGTTAAACGCGCACACTTACACGACTGTTATTTTTCCATCGGAGACTGCTCCTTTTTCGTCCTCTACTAACAGCTGGTCGTGCCACAACGTTTACTTTCTCGAAACGCGTTTTTTCCTCGGGCTCATTCAAATTTAGGAACCTGAAGGTAATGACGGTAAAGTTATAAGAATAATTGCTTCCAGCTTACCTAACGTATACCTTACTGGGGACCTTCCATACGGATCTTCATATATGTTTATTGGATATGTTTGCTCCTAACGCATCTGTCGAAATTTAAAGGCAAATCAAGGAAGAAAATCGTTTGCAAGGATGCGAACGTTTCCAACTCTGGATGCGTGCTTTTATCAACCATCACTGCTGCGCGGCTCCTTACATCAAAAGCTCGTGAATGAGGACCTCGGTGGTCAAATAATGACAGCTGCTCAGCGCAGTGACGTCATAACTGAATGCAATATTTAGTAATAACACATTTGAATTTTTAGTGCTATTCGAGTGATCCCTGCGAGATTTGTGCTTGCATACATCACTATTTGCCTCCGCTGCGGAACTTTGCGCCCAATGTCAACTGCCCTAGCTGAACGAATTCGATGAGGGGACTTTTTCCAATCAAATCTTCTCTTTTCCAGTGAAGACCGAGCTGGCCAGCTAACAGCCGATATCGATGAAAATCTGCATATTTCGAGTACCCAGTCACATGTATATACATATGTATGTATGTATATATATACGCAAATAAATAATAGCACGTGGCACCTAAAACATGCTACTGAATGGCTGCCTGAAGTGTGCAGATTTTCAGGAAGATGGCCTGATAAATGCTTCGTTTCTGACCACATTGCTCACGCAAATACAAAAACTATTTTTGATGTGTTGCCATGACATAAGGACGGAAAGCTCATTGAGACTAACGAAATCCGCGTGCATATTACGGCTCCAAAACGTACTTCTTTTCCATGTTGGCTTCTTCTTTTTCATCTTTTTGCTCGTTTGATATTTTGAAAATAAAATTGGCATCCTCGCATAGGATTAAGTGACAATCCTGCCATCAGTGAGAGGATGTCAAATGAAATACTTTAACGAATGTTTTTTCGCGCTTTCCATCATACTGGCAGGAAGATATTGCAAGCAATGACGTAATAAAATTTTTCACAGCTGAATTGGTCTTGAGTCATATAACGAAACTTTCGAATTCAATAACAAAGTATTGCTCAAAAGAGCATCGCTCTAGTGTTTCGAAGGAACCAAAGTTCCAAGGAACCAAAGAGGAAGAAAATGCTTATCTACGTTCCCTTATTACCTGCAAACTTTGGCAGGAACTGAACAACAACTAGCGGTGTTTTTGTGTATTGTCAGAGAAGGTATTGGAGGGTGACCTATGCCGAGGGCAAAGGGAACTTTCTCGAAAAAAATTTTTGCAGCAACATTCTCGAACATCAAAAAGGCATTTGTTCTTAGAGGGAGGGGACTTTAAAAAATCTGAGAAAGTTAATCAATCCAAAGAACGCGATTCAATAACTCGTCGATGAGCACAAACTAGTGGAACATCTTCAAATTCATAATAAATGCTGAAACAACTGGTCCTGAACATGATCTCCTGGCTTCCACATTGAAAAAGAGATGCAGGAAAACGCATATTTCAACTGATATTGCAGATCACGCATGGGACAATACGCCTCTCTTAAATGCGCGTTCTCGGAAGTCATAAGTTACGAACAAAGCTTTGCAAGCAAAACGAGCTTAACAAAGAACGGTATGCAACAACGACGCAAAAAATAACTGAGAACCTATCGCTTAAACGCTATTTGCTTTTTGCTTTGTGAAGCAGCAAAACGGAAAACCAACTGCTTTAACTGCGGTTATTTATGTGCCTCCATTTTGTCTTTAATTGCATTCTCATCTGAAAATCAGTGTAACAGCACACAACAATCCCCACGATCTAATGAAAGCGGTCACTTCCAAACTATTGCGCAGCGTAAAATGGCGCTACTTTCAATGCGGCTACCCTGAACGGGATCCCCATTTCATATCAAAACGAATTGACCGTCGTGGAGAACGGATAGATTACATCAAAAGCGAGGATGAGTGTTCTATTTAAGTGCCGTGTCGAGCCATCACTACTTTTGACTTTCTTTTTGAACTCTGTCAGAACTTTCGTTTTGTCGTGGTGCAAGTATTAATTTTATACGGGTTTCACAAGTGTACTCATGCAAATCTTGTGTTCGCATACTCTTCAAAACAATTACCCAACATAATTAGGTCGCACCAGCATTGAGTTTCGTAAAGAAAAGAACAGAAACGAGCATCTCAAATTAGAAGATATCGAGTGTTGTGCCTCATACCCTCTAAGATTTCATTTCGTTCTCTGACATTTCTTCAGCTGACAAATGCATCATTCCTCCAGTACACAAACAGACCAAGTTAGGCGTACGAAAGATAACCATATATATGTGCGCATCTTTTGCAAATGATATTTGAATATGTCTGACTTCAACATTGAAATCGCCGCCTCGACAACTAGAGATGTTAAAAAACATCAAAAACATATCAAAAAACATGACAGTAACAAAAACCTGGCATGGACGTCGCATTGTTCGTGGTGCCGCTTTGCTCGGCGTTATCGCCTACTGCAGTGCTGTAACATGATAATATACTATAACATCTCATTCTCATAGCAACTCCGGAATGAGAAGCATGTTAACCAAACATACTTGCATAACGTAAGGAGGATTTCAAATAGAATGCGAGGAAATTGTGCGTATACCTTTCAGCGTTGCCTTACCCGGGTATAGCTTTTTGAAACGTAAACAATTAAGAAGATGGTGAGGACATGACGCTCGCAATCCGCTGTTTTTAGTTCCCTCTGGTGATTGCTACAAATCTCCCGTTTTTTTCATCACTTCCATGCGTATGTTTGTTTCTGCAACTCTGCGTGGTGGATTTAACTGACGCTTCGCAAAAGTCACAGCGACAAAATATGGAGCATACAATCCATATAACAGATAACTCCCTATCGCAATTTTATAACAGCTGATCACGTTCCTAATGACTGATTGGCACTAAAAGACATAATAATGAGGGAGAAGTGGGGAAGAAGCGGCTTATGTTAAAAGATTGTAGCTGGTAAAAAGGAACAAAGATAAGCGGGGCAATCATAGCGAAGGGTTTACAAACGGTTCACTGTAAATAACAGAGTTGAGTGGGCAGTTGGTGTGATGTCATTTGGATCAAGGAGTAGTAAATTAAGGAGGATTTGCTACCTTTCGCCGGCCTCAACAGTGACCACTTCGACAGTGGTGTCCTCGCTGTTACTGTGCAGAAGCGAACCAGGCGACCAATTTTTTGTGGAGTCTTCAAAAGAGGTTTTTCACAAAAGAAGTCACATTCGCTCTACTTTTGCTTGTTTTGCATCAGTCAGAATCCGATTCGAAGCGAGCATAGTCGAAGAACGCCAATCAGTTAGCCGCCGAAGTCACCTGATTAACCTGGAGTTTTGGTCGATAAATCAGTTATGCTCTAAAATGTCGAATGACTGGTCACCCACTAAAATACTCGGTTATCTACTTAATCAGCAACGCCGAAGTGTATCTCGTGCGTTACGTCACAGATGCATTCTTGATGCAGCAAGCCGACTCTGTGATGCAGATATGGCACAGAGTTGTCCACTTCAGGAAACGATATTTGCTGTGAAAGTCGTCCTGCACTATCCGCGTTTAGGGATTTGTAAACTGTGAAAACTGCAGTAAAAGGAATCCCAAATGGACTGATGAAACAAGTAGGTTGGAGAGAGAATCTTTATTGAATAGTTTCGGGGTAAGGTTGAAAATAAAGCGTGGTTTATTATAATGAAATTGTGATGCTTCGCAGCAAGGGAACTTTTCTTAAAAGCCTCTGTGATCTGCAACAACACAAACGGTAACTCCCTTACGTTTATTTTCAACGCGCTTTTATTCATGCTGCTCATTATGCTCCCCATAGCTGAAATAGCAACAGCAGCTGTGCTAAATGTCATCACTCTTTGCATGTGTTGCGATGGATAGCAATGTGGGGATGCTGGCTGGTCTTTTGTGTGAACTTATTTCCTCGGATGGAGCATATTGAAATCCAGGTATTGTTATGGTGCACTTGAGTAGGTGAAATTTACTGTTGCATTTCTTTCAAGCAAGCTCTCACGAGTTGACACAGCGGTATTGAATAGCCATGAACGAGAGTTTGTGCGACATTTCGAGTTCCATATTACAATAAAGCACAAATTCAAATGTTCGATTTTCAGACTCTCATAAACGAAGAACTCGTCGTGGTGAAAAGATAGCGCAGGCAGGTGAACTGTCCCCTTCTCTTCCTGAAGCGGTTTCGCCCATGAAAGATCAACGATAATTTTTGTCTGAAATCATACGAATCATCGCGTTGAAAACTCCAAAACTGGATATCTTCAACTCTGCTCACGACGTCTATCGACGAAATATGTGAAACTTGGATCAAGAAAATAATGGAACGTATTTTCTTTTCTTTTTTTTCAATATTTATCCGCTAAAATTCCGTGGAATCAGATAAATGTGATTTCTTTTGTCGCACAAATTTGTTCCCAGTTATATATTTCGCTCGGTATATATCAAACGATAAATTCCGCGAAGAATTTGAATAAAGTTAGGGGAACTATTTGCAGTTATAGTTAGAGAATTATCAATAGTTTTGTATAAGAAATTCTTCCTTTCATAAGTGGTCAATCTTGATTAAATTTCTCTGAGGAATCAACCATTTTATGTGATACTCAACGGTTGCCGACCGAATCACAGCTCAAATGGCGAAAGGTGTGATAGCATTGCCACAATCAGCTTCAATCGGAAGACCGCTATTTGCGGCAATTTGAATATGTTCACTCCATCATACCACATGTATCGTTTTCATTTGCATCTATAAGGCAAACCGATCAAAACGTTTTGTTGATGCCGATACTGTGAAGATCAAATATCACTTTTCGGCCTCACAGTATTTTTCAGATCATTTGATTTGATCATCTAAAAAGACAGATTTCTCATTATAAGTCACCCACATTTTGGAAGGAACTTTATGAGATGGCACAGTGGGGAGGGCTATTTAATGTGAGTGCGTTCGCTTCGTTTCATTGTTATCGGTGCCCAGTTTGGAACTTGGCTGGGTTTGTTTCGGCTGCATTTACTGTGGTGGTGACAGCTCGTGCTGGTGAGGCGGTGGGATGAGATGCTGAAGAAGCGTGTAGACGATGCTTCCCTTGAACTCTGTTCCAGAGCGAGCTCTCTTGAATGGAGTGTTTCGTGTGGATAGGCAGTTTGGTGAAAATAGAGTGTTTCAGTCGTTTTCATATGCCTTCTTCGTTGAAAGAGTATCTCAATTACCTGAAAAAGGACCATGCATTAACTTGTCCACTCGCCAGAAGATGTATTCACGTTTAGCGGCCTTATTCTTACAGAAGTATAGAACGATCGCTGATGAGTCGGGCTAGTTTTGTGGCTTTTTATGCTGGCCTTCTAATGAAATTTTGTATGTTTTACTTTAGCGCACGTATTCGCAGTGATTGTTTCGGTGAATTAACACTCCATTCGAACATATGTTCGCATAAGTGTTATTATGCGGTCATCGTTCATTTCCCCACAGGGTCAGCGCCACCATGAGGACGAATTGGAGGTCTTTCATTACAGTTCATGGATGAATATTCTGTTGCAAATCTGATGGCCAAGTTCGCATGATAGCGCGAATTAGAATCTGAAGATTTTATTTCGGCTGAAGTGCAACTCATTGCGGAATTAGGAACACTTCGAAACAGGAATTCCTAATTTCTAGGAACAGATACGAAAACGCTGATTGTAAAATATGCGATTGTTTGGGTTCCAGTGATCAATTTGGTGAGTGTACTTCTGTCGTGAATGTTCCAGGTTTTCTGTGCCGACGTCGAGGATCTGTCACGATCGGCAATGACGGTTCATTTTAGGTTTCTTGTTGGATTAGTCATATTTTTCAGTTATTTCCAAGACTATTGAGGCGCTTAAAATTCGACACGGTTTTAATTTTGTTGAAAGCTTTTTATTTTTCGTCACTAACAATGTGCTTCGACAGTATTTATGATCGGTTCATACGAAGCGCCTCGTCGACAAGATTCCAACAGGCCTCGCGCACACTGAAATCAGCCAAAATTCAAACTGGAGGTCCCCAACTACCCTAGATCATTTCGCTACCTCAAGCGGTTGATGAAAGAAGGACGTGGTCGCACGGATCGGATGTCAATGACATCAGAGTCTATAGCATCGGCCGGCATTGCTTATTTAGCTTGATTGCAGCGCGAAGTGATTGCAATGCATGTGGGTCAGACTAGGAATTAAAGAATTTCTGGGATTATGTGTCGAAACAGTTTTTCAAGCAAAAATTACAATATAATCACTGGGTTCTAATGTGGTTTAAGTAAGACATGGGCTTATCATTGCCTCCAACGACTTGCATGATTCTTGCGAAAATTTCTGTGGTGACTACCGAATTCTGCAGAAGTGCTGGACTTTCCGTGTGCGATGATGGCCAACCGCTTCTGCAGCAGAGCTGTTGGCCCGCTTTCATAGCAGTCTTCTGGACTGGTATTCAATCCATCTTCATTTATAGACGAAATTCGACGTGGGTCGTACAAGCGACTTTTCCACCCGGAGCAGATGGTGACGGGGAAAGAGGACGCTGCGAACAATTACGCTCGTGGCCACTATTCGATCGGCAAAGACTTCACCGACCCCGTGCTTGACAAAGTTTGCCATCTCTCCGAAAATTGCAGCAACTTGCAAGGTGGGGTTTCATTCCTTAGCTACTGGGTCATGTTTTATCCACTGCCATCAGCGCCTGGCGGGCTTCGGTTTGATTTTGATGATGTTCAGAAACTGTACTCTTCTGTGTTAAGCTTTTTACAAAACAGGTCATTGAGTTAGTCTTTCTCTACATTTTTGACTACATGTTGTCGCATTATATTGAAGCTTATTCAGGCATCATGATCTTCCAATCGTTCGGTGGCGGTACAGGCTCCGGCTTCACCTCGTTGTTGATGGAGCGACTATCGATCGACTACGGAAAGAAGAGCAAACTGCAATTCTCCATTTATCCAGCCCCACAGGTGTGGACGGCTGTCTTCGAACCGTACAGTTCGGTTCTTTCAACGCACACCACGCTCGACCATTCGGATTGCGCCTTCATGATGGATAATGAAGCATCTAGGAGATCTGCAAAAAGAAACTTTCGGTCAGTGACATCACGCGCTCATGTTTCGAGAATACCAGTCAAATGGTTAAGGTATGTTTTCTTATCGCTGCTGTAGGAGAATTCTATCTTGCTGAATGTATTCGCAACTCTCTGCATAAACAATAAGTTACCATCATTCCATTTCTTTAGGTGTTATGCTGTAAGCAGTTGAGTGGATGCATGTTTGCGATTTAATCCAACATGATAACAAGCAGGAAAGAGCGGTGCAAGGAATTAGGTCACTAGCAATCAACGAAGATAGCAAATGGAATGTGCGCTGTGGCTTACTTGAAGGCGCTTTCAGTGCGATCCTGTCGATGGTAAATACATGGCAGTGTGTTTACTGTACAGAGGTGATGTGGTGCCGAAGGGCATCAACTCTGCGATCGCTGCGATCAGGAACAAGCGATCGGTGCAGTTCGTCGACTGGTGCCTCATCGGATTCAAGGTTGGACTACTTTAGTGATCTTGTTTGACGACACGCTATCTGCCACTTTTGTAAGTAAATTTCCTTGAGTTCATATGGATTGATGAAGGATAGTTGTTTGAAAATACTGGATTTAGGCCTGCAGTTTCGGCGTTTCGACAAGAGGCGAAGTTCTTTTCACAGTGACGAACACCGAATATGCGAACTAGATGGCAAAATAAATGGGGTAGGTCTTCGTGACGATGAATCAATCTGTAAAAGATGTGATCCCTCCTCTTATTTCAATGCAACAGCCTTTGAGCTTGGCTGTTTCACCTTCAGATTTCAGGTGGGTATCAACTATCAACCGCCAATTGCAGTGCCTGGAAAAGATTTGGCGAAAGTGCCGAGGGCGGCCTGTATGCTGGCCAACACCACGGCGATCGTCGAGGCTTGGGTGAGGCAGGACTACAAGTTCGACCTGATGTACGCGAAGAGGGCGTTCGTCCACTGGTATGTCGGCGAGGACATGGAAGAAGGAGAGTTCTCAGAAGCAAGAGACGATCTCGCTGCTCCCGAGAGGGATTACGAGGAGGTTAGTTTTTGCTTCGAGACCATTTATGAATAGTTTTCTGGCATGGTTGGTGACTGAGTATGGTTGCCGTAACGGCAAGCAGTCCATTTTGAGTATCAGGTCATCTCGGATGAATGGTGTGAGTGGTGGACCTGTGCCACTTAATGACTGTGTTGGAATGGAGTTGAACTGTCGATTTCTTTCACCTCTATCGCAACAACTTCATAACATTACAATTCACAACGAAATCGCAACAACTTCATAACATTACAATTCACAACGAAAGTAGTGAAATAAGCTGTAAACTGTTATTTCCGGCTGTTACCTATGCATTTCAAAGTTCATGCCTCAATGGAACATGGCAAAATGTGGGTGGCCGAACCGCTATGCTGAACTCTATGCGGCGGGACGTCCTCTACTGGAAGTCGGTGAAAGGATACGAAAGCATATACACATAAGGGCGATCGAATATCATGGGCAGTTTGCTAAGCGGATGGAAGCGATAAACGGCAGAATTATATTGGTTGCAGGCTGGCTTCGAAGCGGCAAAAGAGGACGAAGGCGAAGAGTTCTGATTGGATCTGTGGGTGACACCTCAGTTCGCGTCTTGACTGTGTCTAGCGATCTGCTCTCCACTACAGTCCACTCTCCTTTGGAATCTCCGTTCTGATTTGGCCTAATCGGTCAATTAATCCGGTCTATTCCTGTTTTTCGAAATCGTTAGTAACTGTAATGCTGGCCGCATGATATATGGAGCAGAAATGTGCACCGTTCATTTTTGTGCCATTTTACCGTTTTATGCTTTAGGCGTACGTTTTGAACTGTCTCAGTTTTTTGCTAATTTATTCGAACACATTTTATATCAATTCTTTTCGTCCGTTATGCCTTTGAAAGATATTTGATAAACGTTTGTTTGTTAAGCTTCTCGCTGTAGTGCAGGCGTCCATGGAGGCATATTTTGACGAAGAAACAGATTCTAGGCATTGTTGCCTCGAAAGGCAGAAGGAGTGGGTGGGAAACGAAGGGAAGCGCGCACTGATAGAAGAAGACATAGTGCTCGTATGCTAATGGGAAAAGAACGTTGTGGTATTTTTTGGACACGTTGGGAAAGATATCCATGGCAATGGGCAGAGGTTACGAGTTCTGGTGCCATTCAGCGATGGAAGTTCGTAAATTGACACCCTCTATCCACTCCACACGACTATCAGACCTACTAGTATGGGCGAAGGTCATTTGAAGCATTGAGTGAAATGCTGCAACCAATGTTTCCTTGCCTAAAAACATTGTCGCCTAGCTGCAACGCCAATGAGAAAGATTGTGGAGAGGTGGTGGCTCGCGATAAGGTTGTTTTCGCTTTAAAATCTACCTGTCGTTTACTCCATCCATTTCTTTAACCCCAACATGAGCTGGTCCTCGTACAAAAGAATTCAGGAGCTAGGAGATTGCTCAAAATTTTGCATAGTGTTAAATTGCTAAAGACCGCTACAGGCGAAATCATAGCCAGTGAACGAGACAGAGGTGAGCGTTTTGCGACTTTTTGGCAAAATCCTTGAGGCAGACGATAAAACCAACGGCCATCTTCTTTGCCGACTGAGGAATGCGCGCTGCACATGATGAGGGTTCATAGTGACACTGTGATACCAGTAGTTAATTGCCTGACGAAGGAGTAATTGTAACCTCACCGCTTAATTGAGAGAGCAACAAAAAATAAACATTTTGTGCAACTATATCTTCACAATGATTTCGGATTTTTTAAATCAAATTTCTATCTATCGTTGCGCGCCAACTCGACGGTGTTTCACATCCACACGTGTTTCACATTCACACTACTTTCATTATCATTGCCAGCGCCATCACGCTGTCCTCCTTATTCCCATCGATATTAGAGGTTTTCGGAGCAATCATAGGCAGCTTTGTATGATGGCACAACATCATCGAGGTGTAAAGTCATCTTTTTAATGATACACATCTATCACTGAACCGCATGATGCGTCAATTCGAATAAAGCAGTCGAATACTTGCGATCGACTGAATGTCAACGAGATATGCTCCACAACATAACGGCGCGTTTAAAAAAGCTCCTGACTTTATTTCATCAGAAGCAAATTGATTCCATAGAAAGAGGTATCCTAGGACATTTTTTGCACTGAATAGCTACATCGGAAGATTTCTCCATGGGACGTTTATGCCGCGTACGATTGCGGTACCATGTGTAAGTTTTTTCTCAAACGCCGACAGATTCCCACCTATAACATCAACTAAGTGTCAGAATTTGTGGCCGAGGTGGTGAGGAAAACGGGAATAACCATCTGTCAACATGGTCTAACGAAAACTGGGTTGTGAAGCGTGCTGAAAGGTGCCATGATGTTGAGGGTCGCGCCGAAAGCTGCCTTCGTAAACGGTTATGTTAACATTCTTGATGCAAGAAAATAGCGCCTAATACTCTTCACGCTTACGCGGACACTGCTGCAGTTCCGATCGTCGCGCAGAGAAAAAAAAACTTCACCTGCATAGTCATGGCATATTTAAATTTGCATGACTCATTAAAGAGATACTCAATAATTCATAATGAGTGGATGACAAATAAGAGGATGAACTGTAAATTTGAAGGGAATCGTAATAAAAGTGAGAATATGTTGGCACAGTTCCTCGTGAATTTTGCTGCTCGATTACTGCTATGGTAGCATTAGAACATTTCAAAGCATCGAGTCACAACCACTATGGAAGACAACCCGTTCTACACTTCGGCTATTTGAAGAAGTAATTTCCCTTGTCGTGTAAGTTTTGCAGCATAACAATATCAATTTTGAGATAGATCTACATGTTTCTGGAACTTTAAAGAAATCTGATGACGCCACATCTAATAATCTGTTTTCTTCCAAACTTTACACCCAGTAGAGCTTAATCTGCCTTTTTCGGAAGGAGCAGGATTAAGATTGCTCAACCCGTCCATCAACGAGGAGCACGCATTCCTGTACGCTTCATCTGAACAATCCAACTAGACATTTTTTTCAGCGCATTTTGTAAACCAAAATTTGCTGGGAACTCCTTTCAGCAGAACTGCACACTTACAGTCGTCATCACAAGCACGCGAGAGAGGGGTCACACAGTTACACGTCTCCTATGGACGAATTGATAAGCAGCGTTTCTGGCAGTATTTTCTCGATGCACCGAAGCAACTATGCGTTATTTCACATTCGCAGAGACCGTCTGAGCATAATGCATTTCCAGGTGACTAGAAATGAAACAACAACATCAAAAGAGATTTGATGCAACACAATTCTCACCAACTCTTTTAAGAATTTCTTGGGTGGTTACAGCCTTATCAATATCGGAAAGCTGCTTTCATCGCAGTCCTTTCTAAAGATGCGATAGCTATCAATTGACGAAGCAATCACTCAAAACTGCAAGCAGCAGTCAAAATTTTCGTTTGTTTTAAAGAGCGAGTATATGGATAGTATTAGTTCCGTCCTCGAGAGAATGTCATCTTCGAACATACACATTAGGTTCAAGTCACGGTGTATTGAATGTTCCAAGTCGTTCTTCTAAATTATATTCATGAAGTACGTGAAAGTCCATCGATAATGTTTTTCCTTCAGCAGAAGTGATAAAAACTCTCAATAAGGAGGAACAGCTCATTCGCTGACCCTACGAAATGAGCAACCAGTGGCGAATGACATTTCGACTAGCATCGCTCGCGTGAAACGGCTTTTTCGTTCGTGTATCTATAATGGACACGTCACTCTAACCTGATGGAACCATATCGTGTGCGCTGTCATGTAGCGGTTGGCAGCATGCGGTGGGTGCAGTCATCTATTGGTCGATTGAGCGGTTTTAGCTATCATATATGCTGCATGTTGAAATAACCGGAATCGTTGTTTTCGTTGTATTTTACCACAAAGATTTATTTTATCATTGTGTTTGCAATTCGATTTTCTTCCAATCTTCTAGTTTATTTTATAGTCGTTTGATAAAAAGACCCTGTGCAGTATATACAAATCGCTAAATTTAAGAAACTCAGTGATTTCGTAAAATCCAGAAATCATGTTCACGGTTGGACGCTGGAATTGTGAACGGACCCCGTTCATTTTAAGGACAGCGATCTGTATGTTTGTTTTTCGGACGGACTAGATGAATGAATCGAAGAGGGGCATTGCTTTGGCACCCAAAGTCACAGGTTTCTAAAAGTGCTAGAGCATATCCAATCAGAACTGATTAGGAACCTCCCAACGACATCGAAGGGGGTACATTCAAGAAACGATGTGTTGAGAGACGTGATTGATACTTTACACTGCCTGCAGACCATTTATGACGTGCAATGAACAAACCGTTGCTGCTGATAGCAAAATAGATTAGAACATTGCAGTCTAAGCCAAAGAAGCCTTCGAAAATATCGCTTAAGACATCCAAAAAAGAGAATTATAAGCGGTCGATGTTTAAATAACAGTTTTGAGGATCGTTTCAACTTTCAAAGGTTTCTTTTGTGTGACCATTTCAGTGGATAAAGTGAGAGAGCGAGAACCCTTTAACTCGCACGAGAGGAATCGGTGAGGTTCGCTAGAGCGCAAGTGAAGATGATAGAGTTAAATTGCAGAAATCAGTGATATGGTTAAGTTTGGTGATATGATGTTGCTGGAAGTGCTAGCATTCGAACACAAGTTCGAGCTTTGTCCTTAAATATACTTGTTTAAACGTTTCAGTTGCATTAAGGATTACTTCTGTGCTGAGATGAAAAAGGTGTACGAAAAAAAAATGATACCACAGTATCATATTCGAGACTTGTTGTAGTCTCATCCTTAAGTAATAAGAGAGGGATATATTTTGTGAGGTGATGTTTCGTAAAGAAAAGCTCATGATATTGCCCTCACTTGGTTCAGCGTTTTCACTTGTGAGCATCGTGTAAAGCATAGGTTTGTTACTTTTTACGCTGTCGTATTGCAGACGAGTATTCCTCAGCATGCACTCCCAATTCAGGATCATTGTGAAGTTCACATATCCATGTGGCAAATTCAAGTACCATGGTGGTAAAGTTTTTTCTCTCATTTCCTGGTCAGTGAGAGAATATGGGGCACGTCTGCCTTGGTGAAAAAAACTTATTGATCGTATCGGATGTAAACGGCATCGAATTTGCTGAATGGAGTGAAATATGCCGGACAGATGCTAGATCGCAATGCAGTATTGCATCTGAAACCAACTTCATAGCCATCGCCGTTGCATTTTTATGACCCGCAAAGGTTTGTCACGTATTGGGAGCAGGTGATCAGATTCTTGCAGAAGGCAATTGTTCAACTGGCCATCCGTTATTTCAAACTCGTCAAACTCACTGAGCGGCACTTTAAACGTTTGTGCACATATGCCTCGCAAAAAAATGATTAATGGTCTCATTGTTTAGTCATTGACACAGAGCAGAAAATTACATTCCTTCCCTTATTGCTCCTCCCTATATGCGCCTTTTGCATCTACTGAGTACGAGAGTAGCCAAAAGCCGCAATTATCTACTTATTGATGAAATATGAACGAACGTGCAGTTCGTTCGAAAAGTTTCATCTCTAAAAATGACTCCCTCAAGCACTTTGTCTCGTTTCATCGCGACGACTTTCAATCGTTGCTGAATATTTTATCTGTCGAATTCACATTTGCATTGAATCAATATCGTATGTTTGTTTGACTTGTCACCTCGAGGTAATGCAAATCGCTGCTGCTATTACTCGCTTTGTTTGTTCTCATAACATATTGGCAACTACGCTTCATGGTCTCCCCTTTCGTGTAGAACGCCTTTCTGAGTTTTCTTTTACAGAGCAAAAATGTTCTTTCTGGATGAAGACGAACCAACAGTTCGTATCGATCAGTATTCCAGATTAGATAGCCCGAATGGACGAAGCCTCGCCAAGGATCCGACTGAGGGTAGCTTCCACACTTCTAACTTTTGAATCCATTTTAATTCGTATGGGAAGCATTATATTCTTGCCGTATTCGTAAGCTGAATGCTGAATACTACTGCTTGGTGCTCTCTTGGTTATCGATGTGCACGCCTGCATATTACCTTTCATTTTTGTCACTTGTCACCGTGCATACAACTGAAGAATAAAAAACGAAAATATGCGTGAAATCGTTTTGAGCAAGCATTCGATTATTGACTGACCAGATCAAGTGGAGCTGTCAAGAATTATCAGGGTTGTGGAAAACACTATAAAATATTACTTATCAGTTCGATCATTTTTAAGTTGTTTGCGAATACAGCTATTACTTTTTTAATTTCCATCATAAAACAGTCAAAATTAACACATGCTAACGTGAATAATGAGGCTATTGCTGCTTAGAGCTTGTAACTACTTATGAAGAGAGCTCTGCCTTTTCGTTGGCCTTGTCGGATAACTTTTTAACTCAAGGGAAGGGACGGGAAGGTAGTATAGGCAATTTAGGAGGTCGTTCTCCTTTCCCTTCAGTCTGAATCGATATCAATTTTTTAGGCCATCGTGGACGGAAGGGACCGTATAATAAATAGAAAGGTGATGCTTTAGAGGAAGATGGGGAAAGTAATCGATGGAGAGATGTCCCACATGAGCTGACACGGAATGACTTTTTGCATTTCAAGTTACTGTATTCGTTTCTGCAATAAGTTCAAAGGCAAGATATTCTAAAAATGGCGACGTAATGAAGTTAACATCCTCACGGATCTGCATATAAGCTACATGAAAATCGCTTCAGATTTCATCACGTTCTATGAAGGTCGTTCCCAGTCGGCGATTGCTGCTTAGTGCGGTGTCATTATCACGCACTTACACGCTATCCGTTGATATACCGTCTGCGCACTGCCTTTCGGCAGACGAATTTAACAGCGTTTCCGCCGAAGATAATTTCTTGAGTGTCGAGAAAACGGATGATGAAGTAAGAAATTTTGTTCTGACATATCTTTCTTATGATTTTCTTCCATTTTGCACTTACGAAAGACTTGTTTGTGCAAAACTCTTTTGTAGCTACGAATAGTTTGGCTGCATTTATGAATGCTTAGATGAATGCGGATCTCTTCTGCTTCCCTGAGAAGACTAGAAAAATTCCTACCACTAAATTTTATAGTTGCAGATCGAAATGCATCGGACTTTGTTGTTTCTCGGTCTATCGTCTGCTTTCCGGGTGCTCCAGTTTGGAGAATTTGGTAGCTTTATTCCGTCATGGCTGATGCTCTTTCGAAGTAGTTACTGGTGAAACTGCCGGCACAGCCAAAAGTTGCTCACGATAGCGCTTACATCGAAACGGATCAGCTGCAGCTTAAAAGCTGAGCAAGTGGATACTTTAGAAGTATCGTTGAGGAGGAGGTTTCAAGTTCGTATAACGCGAAATGTCCATGACATTGTGCATTTCTGGCTATGAGCACTCACTGAGTTTTGAAGAACAAAATACATCGTTTTCATTATACGTATAAACAGCCACTAAGAAAAGGCAGAAGCATTCGCTCTGTTTGCAGCGATGATCAATCCGAACCCAATTATGAGAACACAGAAGCGCTTTCTGTGAAGTTTGCAGGTTGTCATTAATAACGAGACAACATCCCTACGACAAAAATTGTGCAGGAATGTGAGGAAAGGATTGAAAGCGAACGCGCTGCAAATTTTCGCGTTTCAGAGTTCTAAATGACCGAGAAATAGAAAAACAAAAAGCAGTCGGATAGCGCTTCTGCGACATCACCATTGGCGGTTATAGGATTTGTGGTAGGCTCAAGTTATTTCCTGGAGGGTTTAACGCTTGCCATCGATCTCCCTTACCTTTCCGTCTTAGACCGTTGTGTGTGCTGTGTGCTGTGGAAGTTGTAATAGTTTCTATATTGCTACTGATTTAGATTTATTCCAGAAACAGTTTAGCCTTTGTTTTAAAATCCGAAAGGACAAGGAAAACATTTTTCAGCTGCTATTGTAACGCATGCACGAGATTTTTCGCAAACGGCGAATCGATGTTTTGTCGATTCGACCACCTGACTATCCAGAGCGACTGGTCGGTGAGCGACCTTGGCAGAGACGATATCAAAATCAGGCGGTATTCCCTACAGAGCGCATTCTATCTGAATACGGCAATGCGGTGACAACGGTCACTAATAAGCTGTCTTAATTCTGATTCACGTTGCACCAGGTTGTCCACTGCGCTTGGCGATGCGGTGTTCCAGTAGTAATCCCTCGTGGAGAGGTAAAGTCATGGCCATTAGTAAAATTTTGGATGGGCAGGAATTCGAATCCTAATCTCCAATTTCCAACATTTCACATATTAAAATACCGCATAGGGAAATGTTTAACAATCTATCGCATAAGGATGTTGCACTTTTTACCTGCAAAATGGAAAGTGAGAGGATTCGTTCGTGTTGCACCGGCAGCCTGATTTGTCTCGGTCTTTCAAAACATCGTAGCTTGGAAAGGAAGTCGCATTCGCTGATGAGAAATCCTATTTCTATCCTGTTTTCTTATTTAGTTACAGTCATTTCCTTTTCGTTGGTACTTGCGGGCAAGTTTATAGCAATTCAAGTTTCGTTTTACTGATGAAGATGCTGAATGACATTTTGTACTTGGACTTCACCTCTTTGGGATCATCCTTTTTTTTACCGCTTTCTCACAAGCAAGATTGCAGGTCAGCGTTCGTTGAACAGTGCCGTTTTTCTCAGTTTGGAGGAAGGTAGTATAATCACAGGACTCACAAAGAAAGTAGAGTGCTGCTGACATTTTTTCTGGCCGTTCCACAACTAAAACATCGTAAACCTTCTATTCCCTTCACTTTCTTATCTCTACATACGTGCTAGCGAAAAGTGGTGTGCATAGTGCGCATTTGGTTCACTTACGCTTATTCCCGTAACGAGTTCGAATATATGTTCCGTACTCATATTAGAACCGTGAAAATTCATATACACAAGTGGCACCTTTAAAACACAGAAGAATTTCCAGTTGCTCCTCATTCACTACTTTAAAACATAATTCTCCACAAAATTTCCCGCTGTGGGCTTAAACATCATGAATAGTAATAAAAAAGCTGTGAGAAACTTCTTCAGCGTTTTGTACATGAAATCCTCTAGTGAATTTCCTCGTTCCCATTCCCACGCGATGAAAAATGCTAGGCCATTAAGGCTTCAAGCCACCTCTTTGACAGGCTTTACGTTCCACTGACTCATCTCGATGCGTTTACTACCCCTATCGGTTTCCTTTGATAAATGTCGAACAATGCAGCTTAGTCCATGCACCACCATTCTTTTGAACATCGAGATCAAAGATCTTTGTGGATCAAACTTTCAGGGTCTTGGGGCGTAAATCCCTCGATAAAAGACCTCGCCCAACAGAAAGGCAAGGGAGGGGTACGACAATATCTGCCTTCATGAGCGGATCACACAGTGCAAAAATTGCACCTGCAGTGAACAGTGAACTCACAATTTTCAAAAGCCTGTTTCTTTTCTCGTGTGCTCCCGTAACGCTAACAACCAACCTCTCTGTTCCGCAAGTTCCGATTGTTTCATATGCTTGTCTTGTATTTTCTACCCTTCTCACTATTTGAATATGCAAATTTGCGTATATTTAAACTAACATGAAAGTGCACAAATTTTTTGTATTGTTGAAACTCATCTCATAGGAGAGCTGTCTAAATGGCGATAACCGTGAGTTGTGAACCCAATTCTGGCTGCTATCGCCTGAGAACTGTTTTCTTGTTTCTGTGTCTGACGTATGGTTTCTTTTATCTCACTGAATTACGGTACGATTTTGATGGCCACGTGCTAGCAGCAAAAGTGTTACTATGTGTTTGTAACTCTTGTTTCCTTATGCTTCATAGCTCTGTCAAAGATTCATACTGTTCATGCTGTCTTCCCTTATACTTTCAAATGATTTGATAAGAACTTTTCCTATAAGTGGATTTGTTTGCGCGTCTGCAGACATTCATTGACCACTCACGAGCACATTAGTGATTCATCGAACACATTAGTGATTTTCATTCCTTTCCCCTCCTCCCGCTAGATGCCGATATTTTCTACATGTTGAACTGAGAACTTTAGTAAGGGGATTTTAAACATACTACTTACATTTTTTAGTTCCTATTTACTTGCTATCTGCTTCATATCAACACACCGAAATGGGTGATCAAAATCCAAACATAATCTTATGCATCAAAATCCTAAAACATAACAAAAAAATAGGTGATCAAAATCCTAAAACATAACCTTAGAGTATGCAAAGGAGAACAACGGCAGAAAGAAAATCATGTTGAACGGGTGAGTAGAAATCGTGGAGCACGAGGTTTAGTACGCAAGATCAGCAATAGTGCGAAGATCTGATCTGCTCATCTATCCCTGAAAATTCAAAAAGCTGTGTGCATTAGTAATGCCGACTGGAAGCTAACTGCAGGTTGACAGAACAGATGAGAGGAAACATAAACACAACAATGTTAGTGATATAAGAGTTTTTGGCGGGCTGAAAGTGATCACCGCTGCGAAGGTGGAAAAAAACAGATCGAAGTATTTTTGGAATGCATTCTTCGCATGGGAACACAATCACACTACAAAGAATCAGCTCAAAATTTGGGCTCTGCATATTGGAGCGACTTCAGGTTAAGTAGTCTAAATGTGGTAATGTAATTTGGCTGTTATGGATCAATGTTTGCTTCGTGAGGAGTGCGGTTGAAGGGCTCCTCCACATCTTCCAATAATGCAGTCAGTATTCGAAAATGGTCATGCGGCAAGTAATGAGCTCTGATAAGTAAACCTATAATTCAAAGCGTAGAGAATGCAGCTCGCAGGTTTTGACAAGTCTATAACGACAGTGGAACGCTGCAGGTTTCAATCTGTGCAGGAATCGGTCACAACATTGACTTTGCAGACACCATACGTAGCAGAAGCCTTTTGCGGCTGATGCTATTCTGCATCATACCAAGGGTGCTTGCTTGCCACTTTCTCGTGTTTGCAGGCGTATGCAGACAATGCGTTAGCACATAAATGACACAGTCAACGTCGCACCTACTTGTTTGCACTGCTTCTCCAAAATAGGTTGTTGACACCTAGTGCTTTTGCCTAAAGAAAAGGCCGCCAGCTTCCCGCCCTTAGGGGAAGGAGCTGGCGGTCCAGTCCCTTCTGTGGGTCAGGTAATTTGAACATGCACGGCTGGTATGGTCAACGTGAAATAGCTTTATTGAGAGCTGTTAAAAGGTGAAAAGTTTTCAATTTCACTGCCGCTTCTCTGCTTTTCGCTTCGTCTCGCGCTTTGCTGCTTCCGTAAACGCTTTGTTGTCCTTAAACAGTGAGAGAACACACACTGATGAAAAAAAGAATATTTATGAAACCTGCGCTAACCTTTACAATGCGGTGTCTCGGGAGTCTTATGAAGGATGTGTGCAATGCCTGCGCGATCGCAGATCGTTTGCGCCCGCATCAACGCAGCGGCCGCTCTTTTGGCCCCGTTACATCCTTCGCGCACATCTGGTCATGCGATACTTAACTCCCCTTCCCCCGATCTGTGCACAACGTGAACAGAGGCCAAAGAGGTGAAGTGAAAAAGAGTTTCATATTCAATGAAACCGCATCCATACGAATTTTCAAGTTTGAATATGGCCACTTTTGAATATCGGGGCCGTGAAAGGAACACATCCTGCGAGATTCCGTGACACATATTTCCTGCATTTAATCAGTAGCTGACAGTAGAGAGTATTTTGAAGCTACGGTTGCAGCAATGAAACCTCTGGGCACTATTACGAACGAGCCGCAGACATTGGCCAAGTAACTGTATAGACATGTAGCTTCCAAGAACATGGAAAGGGCTTACTTTAAGGAACTGTTCGGCAATATCGAGACGAATTGGCCGTTCGGGTTCGGGATCATCAAGCAAGAAAATCAGCGACTGAATTGCTGTAATACTATACTGAAAATTTTTAAATATGATCCAGCCAATTATCAGGTGTTTTGCTTCTCCAACTGTACAGCATTAATAACCCTCATACGTGGACAAAGGAACGATCCGATCAGCTCGGGGAGGATGCTATTCGATAAAAGTGTGATGGCATCAGCGCTATCACAGCGTGACAACCTCTTTTTGCCTTTGCAACCCGGTTGCTTTCCACGGCCTCTATTATTGGTTCCCTCTTCATCAGATGACAAGCCTGTCGGCCACCTGATGTTACCTCATCTCACGGCGTTTTCTGCCAACCCATAGCGCCCGTTCCACAGCTGTTGTTGACCACTTCTTTCTTTCATTGTAGGGTGGACCGGTTGAGGCAGACGTCTGAGCTAAAGAATCTAGGAGGGTTTTGCTGCCGCGCCAAGCCCGTTGATGACATAAGGCCGTTCAAAAATCCTCAATCCGGGTGGAAGGGGATGGGCATGAATTCGCTTCGTATTTCTGATCGTGCATGACCAAAGAGCCGACTTTCTGTTCTCGATTTATGGACATCATTGATCACATATTTCGTATGAGGCGATAAATCACTGCTCTTTGCGAAAATATTCAACTGCACGGATTACATGGTAGAGTTCGAGAGAGAGCTGATTATATCAACATTCCTGGTGTGATTACTACCTGCTAAATCACTATGTTGCCTGCTCATTTTGCATACTGAAAGGAGTGAGGTCTAGATGCATTTCAGCAGATATCACATTGCGATGTCGGTGCGTAGCAAGAGAAGGGTCCTGAATTTATCGCTTACGAAATGACGCAAGCTAGAACGATATACGCCATGTGGTCTCTGAAAATTTTTGGAGAAATCTATTCAAGCAACTTGTACAAAGAACAACAGTTTAAAGCGACACCTGGAATATCAAAAGACCACACAGCTATGACAGACATAGGGCTGCATGCGCGGCCATCGAGACTTTAATAGTGATCTGTGCGTGCTCGTTGAGTGTTGATGACATAAGGCCGTTCAAAAATCCTCAATCCGGGTGGAAGGGGATGGGCATGAATTCGCTTCGTATTTCTGATCGTGCATGACCAAAGAGCCGACTTTCTGTTCTCGATTTATGGACATCATTGATCACATATTTCGTATGAGGCGATAAATCACTGCTCTTTGCGAAAATATTCAACTGCACGGATTACATGGTAGAGTTCGAGAGAGAGCTGATTATATCAACATTCCTGGTGTGATTACTACCTGCTAAATCACTATGTTGCCTGCTCATTTTGCATACTGAAAGGAGTGAGGTCTAGATGCATTTCAGCAGATATCACATTGCGATGTCGGTGCGTAGCAAGAGAAGGGTCCTGAATTTATCGCTTACGAAATGACGCAAGCTAGAACGATATACGCCATGTGGTCTCTGAAAATTTTTGGAGAAATCTATTCAAGCAACTTGTACAAAGAACAACAGTTTAAAGCGACACCTGGAATATCAAAAGACCACACAGCTATGACAGACATAGGGCTGCATGCGCGGCCATCGAGACTTTAATAGTGATCTGTGCGTGCTCGTTGAGGTAAACATTTATATTTTTGTTGTATATGGTAACGTTGTATATTGTTGTATATTGTTGTATAACATTTGTATATTAAATATGTCATATGTAGGGCTCTGCCTTTTCGATGACGATGGGAGGTTAAATGGAGGGAAGAGGCTTCAAATAGCAAAACAGTTACCTTTCGCGAGGAAACTTATTGCTTAGGAACAAAAAGTCCTTTGCAGCAGCAAAACTACAGTAGCCGGGATAGAAAAAATCATAAGTTTATGGGGATGCTTATTTGCAGCTTCTTCTGCGAGTTCGATTTGACTTTTCAGTTGAATAGAAAGTTTTTGCAAAGGATGGTTCACTTCTTAGTCACGCACCCATTGTCGAATAACCATGTCAGCCCCCTCACTTCATGTATTCGGAGTTGATGAAAGATAATAGATGCAAGCGACGAAAGTGCAAATAACAGAAGAACAGGTGTAATGATCGCAAGCTGTCAGGGTGCAGGCAGTGAGAATACATTTGGACGAGCACACCGCTAGCCCAACGGGGCGATTGACAGCGTTCGCACAAGGCATAACAGATCTCGAAACCTACCGCCCTGAAAATTAAGAGTTCCGATTTTCCCGCGTATTGGAGATTAGAAACGCAGTGGAACGAGCGAACCTTCTGCTTGTTGCTTACTTTCATCGTCTCCGCGATGGAGTGTTTGTGTTTCAGCAGCGGCACAAACAACGAAAAAAGCTATAGGGAAATATGTCCTCCAGAGATGTATAAGCAAGGAGTCTAGACCTTTGTTTTGTGGTAAAAACCTTTCGAAGAACACCATCAAAACGTTCAATTATTGGGTAATAGCGGTCTTGGAAAAAAGGAAATGATCTTTCAAGGTCCAGAACTCCATTTTCAAAGCCACCTCGTTTTAGGTACAAAGTCCTCGGAGCAACGGCTGCTCTTGAGCGGGATTCTGGAATGCTAAGCCCTACAGAAAAAACCGGTACATCCGATACTTGCCATTTTCGACTGTCATTGCTGGTTTCCAGTTGTCGTATTGCAACAACGGGAGACACATCATTCCTCTTTCATCTATATTCGGGTGATATATTGCAGTCATTAGACGGAAATGCGGCGGTTTAAATGGATAGTCGCTCGGAAACGTAATTCGCAGGCGGAACGCACCTTCATTGTAAGGTGGCCGAGGCTGAAGCCGATGTTCATGCTTGAATTTCAGCAGAAAATAAGCAAACGAAAGTAGTGCTACTGCAATATTCAAGAGACACTGTCCTGGTAGTGGCTCAGCAGAATTGCACGTGAGCATAGGACGTGCCAAAATGATAGTCGTGTTGAACCCTTTTTTCCCCTAGAAAACGAGAATGCGTCATGATGATGTCCTCATATTTTCAAAAAAGTGTGGCATGACCGATCTGGAAAGGAATGTTTTTTTGACTTGACCGGTGTAAAATTCAATTTCTGCGGAGTGAAATGACAGCTCGAGCAACTTTGTATGGCAGCTACCGAACGCCCCGTCAGCATCTCGTATACGTCCTCTAGCCCGAGAATATGATCTTTGGCCGTCGTCGAGACGTAGGAAACGGCGCAGAGATCGCAGCTCTTTTTAACCTTCTCTCATTAAACTTTAGGAAGTTGTATTAGCATGGTTCGACACTGGAGATCAACGGTTGAGCCGTAAACGGCATGCGTGATAACGGTAACCGACTAAATAAAAATAGCTCGTTCACAAATAGCTGGTAAAGTTTAGCATGCATGCATAGAAATAATCTGGATCATGGTATCATGTGGTGGAAGACCCAAAGTAATGTGTACAATGCGAATTGCTCCGGGCACTTTCATCTGTTGCAGTCATAGACTCAAGGTGCTACAGTCGTAAGACGACCACACTTGCTCATTTCTGTAGTTGGACTTGTACGACGTCCAGCGCTGAGGTACGTTGAACGCTCAGACCCGTCTGCCCAGACTCAACCGTCTCAGTGCCACGGTTCCACTCGTAGGGGAGCAGCTTTTCAGTATTTTTTGACTCCAGTTTTTTTTTGAAGCAAGAAGGCTACTGGTTGTGAGAATGGGATGCGGAAGGTGGATGCAAAGGAAAAAGAATACAAGTCTCATTCATTGAAGTTATCACATTTTTTTCAAGCTTTACCGTTGTATATGATCCCATCCATCAGCTTCTCATTTTTAAATCGGAGGGAAGCTCCATTTTCTTCTAAGTGAAACCGACTCATAACAAAGTCATGCAGTGGTCAGTAACGTTCTAAGAGTCAACGGACCAAGGGCTGATTTGCCAACTGCATTAGTGAAGGATCGGCGAAATAAGCGTGCGTCCCATGTTGCGTAGCTTGATGCTCAACGAACGCTAAAAATCTGATCTCGGACGCTAATATGAGTGCTGATTAACTACCACAAAGGTCAACTCGCTCGAAGAAACCAACGAAAACACCATACCGGCAGAAGAAGAACGTTCCAGATATTGTGATTGCCACCATCAACCTCAATACTTCCGATGTAAGACGGCTTGCATCGTTGCAGGCGCTCATACTCCTGATTTATTTTGCTCATTGCAGATTCGATAATAAACGGTAACGAATTCTAGCTATTTGCTCAATATTAGGGCTTTAGACGAAACCGAATTTGGCTATTCTCTCCTGGACGAACGGATACTTAGTGGTGATGCATCTACCAGGATCTGGCCGGAAAACTGCCCTCGAACTCGATGAATCGGACACTCGCGAGTTCCCGAATTTTGAGGGCACCCAATTTCGCTTTGAGATCTTTTAAATTCCGAGGCCTGAAATTTAGGAAGCTTTAAATTTTTAGACTGGGTCGATGGTTTTAATGAATTTACAAACTGGCAGGAAATTCTGTTCGTTGAGATCATCAGCCGTTAGCGGCCAAGGGATGATGGAACGCTCCAGACAGCAACTAGCGCCGATTGCTATGAGCAACCGGATGGCAAGTTCTTATAGAGTGAGAGGAGCCAGCTATATGGCCATGTTTGGGTTGGACCAGCTGCAACACGCTGCTTCGTGAAAAGTGATGTGGTAAGCGATGAAGAGGCAAGCTAGAGCCACGGCTGTTATAAAGTCGTCTTGATTCATTCTTATGAATGATATTATAACGGCATACCAAAACAGCGGTGCTTTAGAAGTGGGAAAGGGTTCAAGATCCTCTCATATGAACTAATTGCTGTTTGTGGTCAATATACATAACGCAAAACGCATCCTACAGCGATTCCTGCATGCCTTCCGCCTACAATATGTGCAGCACGAGAGAATTCTTCACATGTCGCTTCGCAGTTTCTATTTTTTATCAGTATACCTTTCAGGTGGATTGCATCAGTCCGCAACAAAAAATGCATTTTATCCAAGTTCGTGGGAGGGAATGAATCCAGCAACGAGTCTCCACAAGAAAAAACAACCGCTTTTTCGTATATGAGCGTTTCACTGGGACATTTCAGACACGATGAGTGAGCGAGAATCTACGAGTTGTGGCACTCGAGAACACATATATCTTGTTAGATCTTATTTAAGTGCCATTTCCAAAACAGGCAACATTCACTTCTGTGAGGGCGAAGTCGATGTGTTCTGCTTCTTTAGGTGCCGAACATTCTCGAATTGAAATTCAGCACAAACCAGCTCAGCTCGATGAAGGTTCAGCTGTGTTACAGGCATCGAAATGCCCGTCGACGTCGCAAACGCCGCCATTCCACCGTTCGATGCTTCACTTCTTGTTGCCAGTGAAGTGATCCAGTAGCTTCACATCGATCGCTGCAATATGCAAAGTCTGGTAGCCAAGAAAGCCTTCCTAGGACGATGAATTGCACATAGACTTGGCCCACATCCTTGCAAATGTGCGCTATGGAAAAACGGGGACGTTAAGGAAATCGGACAGATGTGGTTAAGAGCAAACGCGCGTTCTCAGCCTCCAATTAACATTCTTTGAAGTGCTCTTTTACCGGAGTGCTATGGTGCTGCTGCTTCTGAAGAGAGTGATGAGGGATGCAAGGTACTTTAGGGAAGGAAAAAACATTTACTAAATCACTTGCGTGCTAGACTCTCTAGGCAGGAGAAACAGTTGCACACCTTCGTAAATAAAAATAGAGGCAGATTTTGCGACTTTTAAAGAAGAGGATGTATCAATTCAAAGTCGGCATCTATAACAATGTCCAAAAAAAGAGAAAGCGTTAGGTGGAATGTGCGCAACCGTAACCTCAAGCGGCAAGTAGCGGTGATGATCTACCATTACAAAACTGCCGCCGTTGATGGGAGAAACATAGGATAGGAAGCATGCCGCTTTAAGTAAGCAACCATCCATGTACAACGCCCCCTGAATCACGATCGAAGTTTGCTTTCAGCCTGAAAGAGGAACTAAGAAATCAGAGGACCATCACAATTAGGCAATCTAACACTCTATCAGTAATAAGCAAGGATTTTTCGAGCAACTGCTCTTCCACCTAAAATGGATCGGTGGACAGAAAGATTCGTTTTCCATACTGAGTAGCAAAGGAAGGAGGGTGAATGCAACAACGTTACTGCGTCAATTGGCAGTATGTTAGAATATTGGGTAAACAGCTTCTGATGATTGGAGACGGTGGGAACTATCTGGTGACAGAGTTCCGAAATTTTGATTTAAGGAGCAAGCGATCAGTAATAAGTGAATATCAGAAATCCAGCAACTTAAACAAAAGTTGAGCAAGGGGGAAATGATAAGGAAGAGTCTACCTGTACTATGGTTCGAGATAACAATACCAGCTCTTTAAGCTTTTGTAGTGAGTAATGAGGAAAACGTGCCTTCATAAGGTGCATGAATGTGTTGTGGTGTGTTTTGAAGTGCTACTTTATGAAACATTCTCGGATGATGTTTTTCTGATTATGCGCGTTTATGTTGTTTTTGTAGTCAACTGTTTCATTGCAGTTTCCTTTGTTGTTCTATGAATAAGGATTCGCTCGTTGGTTCGTCTGTCCATATATCTGGTGCGAACTACACTGGAGGCTGCATTTATGCGAAAATGGATGCACCCCTATTCGACGGATAATAGCAGCATTGTTGCAGATGCTGTCGGTGATCCTTTAAGAGCGAAACGGTTGGTTGAATTGGTATTGAGGAAGAGTTCTAAACCACTTCATCGTTTGTTTTATCCATTATCAGTTTCACGGAAATACGGGAAACAACAAATAGGAGGTTGCTTTTTTCATTTTGGGCACATAAGTTTGCTGCTCTAAGGTGAACGTGTGCAAGCATTAATCGCAGCACTCACATCAAAATCGCTCCCATAAGCGTGAAGTGTCCGATCCTGGGAAGCGGAATGAGAGAACGTTCTGTTGCACATAGTGACAATGGCTATTCGGAAGCACGCTGTGCAGTCGTGGTGCATAGCTGAATAGCTTATGGCAATATCTGTTTAATCAAAGTTGCGTCCACACTTCACTATTACAGTTCCATGCTGTCGATGGATAAGACCACGATAGCGTTCGTTTTTATTTGAATCGTTACCACTGCACTGCGATGAGGTGAAAAACGGATTTAGAACACGAATGTATGGACTGCTAAACACCTAAAGTACATATGAATGTTGCGTATCTAGCTCTGCCAACCATCAATAACTTGTCTTTTACAGGCATTTCCACATGTGTTCGTTCGAATGATGGTGATATTTTTATGGTAAACGAATACATCCGGATGTAGGGAAACAGTCCGTCACGAAAATTTCGTAAAAAAACAACGGAAAACAACGAAGAAAAAAGGTTGCAGAAATGCGTTCAACCCCATTGCATTGCCATCTTTTAACAGTGGCTTTGAGACAAGTCGGTAAATAAAGCAATCTAATAGCATCGCGCAAAAACGAGTTTGGAACTTTCCGGACACCAGGAGGAAGCTAACTTAACTTCCTTCGGTGAAATTGATAATTAGCGTTGCAATGTAGGTTTTTTTAACGCACCTGACATCATCACAAACACGAATGCACTCATCTAACACCTTACCGGCATGATTGCCATGGCAACAGCGAATCAGGCTGCCATGCCACATCTCCAAGAACCGCAAAACCTACTATCGCCGCAACGCACACTTATCTTTATTACACACGCTTACCAAAACTTCAGTTCAAGGTGACTTGACACAGTGACCGCAGATCAAAACTACATTCTTAGCAGCCCTCGACAACATCGTTTCCTTGCTGCAGAAGCCATCCGAATAAATGTATTTCTATATATATCGCCAATACATAAAATCGTGGACAACATTCGGAATAAACACATCGAATAAATTGATAGAAAACAGTCATAACAAGTACGTATTCGGAAGCAGTGAAAAAAAATAATGCAAGGCAGAAGCAACGAAGGGATGTAGGGCATGAGAGCATATACGAAATGGCAGAACGGTACTTCAAAATGGTGAAAAGTGCCATTTTTAAAGGGATCCGTATTTTATAACAACGCGAGGTCGACTTGCACAAAGTGACTTATTTTTTTCAGGTCAAGTGGAAACCGACTGGTGTAAAAGGAGATGTGAAGTGTAGATGCGCGACATCCCCATGGCCCGTTTCTTCGTTCATCCTCAACGTTTTAACTGAGGAAGAAATAAACATTAAACAAACTGCTCACAGCAAGAATTTCGACAATTGCTGGAAAAGATTCAAGCTTTCATATTGCTCGGAAATGTCGAAGATTGCAAGGAAATTCCAAATAAAGATCATTCGAAAGCGTGATTTTCTCTTAGTGACTAAAAACATTCATTCCAACGTTATCGTCCAACTCACATTTTCTCCAGAACTCATAAACGCATTAAAAACATTTGACCACACAACTGCGTATTGATAATTAACTATGCTGATCTTTAAGCTAATACGAACTGAAAGCAATCAGGCTACATACTGGAGCGAGGTGCTGCCATCAGTCGGAACATTATGCAACAAACGTTGGAAATTTATGCTGTTCTTCGATTTTTCGAAACGGATACTGTATTGTCCGTTCTGGAATGCACACCTGCTTTGGAACGTTGTGAACTCTAGAACCCCATCAAATACAAGTCACTCACCTCCCAATGACACAAATACAATACACAAATACAATCGTCTATATGACGCATTAGAGAGCTGTACTCAGAAAGTCGCCAGCAGATTTCTCAGGCAGGAATATATTGTCCTTTAACGCATGCTTTCTCCTTCCTCCCTCGCCGCTCTCTCCTCATTCTCCCTCCTTCCTTCTGGATTCCCTTTTCGCCCTTTCCGTTCCCGCACGTGCTTTTGAAAATACATCGACTTTCGAAGTTGCGAACATAATATCGTTCCCTCTCACACCGCTCTTTGTGATGTTGTCCCTTTGAACCCGTTTTAGAACGCTTCGAACGTTTTTAGCCTCGCTACTCACGAAAGTAAAAAACAGAATAAGGCTTCAGGGGGATCACATAGACAGAGGCATGCAACACAACACCATAAATAAGCACCATCGGAGCTGATGAATTCTAAACGTAGTAATTGGGTGAAATGACGTTGTGAATCGCTTCCACGATCAATTTTGCAGACTGATCTTCACACTGCTCGATCAGCTTGTCGTGATGAGTTCGAAGAAAGGATCGAAGAGTTTCCGTTACGGTCACCTAAATAAGAGGCGCATATGGATTAATGCAATACATATTATAACCTTCGAGTTCAGCCTGTCTTACGCTATCACTCAGCTCTATTTCATACTTCCTTTATTGACGTTTATTCTGTTATGTTCCCTTTTCTTTTCTTTCACTATCTCGCTCTTTTTTGTTCGCACCAACACAGTTTCAGTGGGTGTTCACATCGTCAAAAATTACAGCTTTCAAATGTCATATAGCTTCAAAAGATATTCTGCAAACAGAATTCACCCAAAAGTCACCACTTTTGCACGAACTTAAAGACAGAAGCTATACGAAGCAAAATTATGCCAAAATGGCCATAACGATCATCGTAGACATCATGTCGCGAACATCCATATTGCAGTCGCATTTGTGACACATCGACAAATCGCGCATATCGAGTAGCCTACGACGACAACCCGTTTCACAAAATGAAATTATTTGATTTTAGAAGTGGCTGGAATGTGGGAAGCATTTTTTTGGACAACAAGTTGAAAAGTGTGGACGTGAGACGCACCCAACCAGCACATTCTGCCGTGTTGCAAATAGAGATAGTTGAATCCCACTACTATGACCGATGAAATAATTTGTTACATGATTTCAGTAACAAGGCCAGCTGATTTCATGTGTCTTTCTAAATTATCGTTCTTTGAACCGCTACTAACATCTCGCAGAACAAAGCTGAGCTGCAGTTTATATGGCAACTTCGATCACAGACGATGCCTATCCGAAAAGGAAACAATCACAGGAAGTTATAACCAGGAAAGTCACCCTCATCAGTTCTCACCACAGTTTTTCTGCTTCAAAAATTGAAAATGGACAATGGACAAGTGACGTCATATTTAAGCATTTGTGCAATCATACATACGCGCATGCACAACCAGCATTAGCTGCGTTTTTTTTTAATGCAACGGTTGGCGTCAGATCTTGTCATTTGCAAGAAACCAATATTCTGTGCATAACTTGCGAATGGAATGTGGCGTTTTGCAGGCGCCGACGACACCGTATCTCTGGGATTCGTTCAACTCGTAGCCCTGGTAAGGAATACAATGAGGTCGGAAGTGGTTTTTCGGAATGATGAGTAAAAAACCTATATGGTGATAATCGCATTGTAAGTACTAGACAAATCGATGTAGAAGACATTAGGTGAATACCATTCAGCGCTTGTGCAACCGGTTAACCTCGAAGACACATTAGAAATAGGGTGGCCGTTCCGCAAATGCCTGTAGAATTCATACGGGAAAATTATACCTTCCTGGCAGCAATCCTGATACTCATACTTCGTTTACTAATATAGGCATTGAAATGAGAAGAATATTTTTGAGCCTATTTAGGTGAAGCGTCGTTACATGCACCATATGGTCTTCGTTCCTTGGGTGAACCATGCGAACTGTTTTCGGCTGCAGCAGAACTTCACACTGCACTCAATGCTGCATTTTAGCGCCTTCACGTAAAGCAATGATTCTGCCAGCTAGCTAGCTACATACCCTGATGATGGAATCTTTGCTATTTCCGTAAATACAATACTGCGGAATTAAACTGACGACAGTAGGCGGTATCGTGAAAGGATACGCTCTGATCACAGATGAAAGTTTCAGAACCGCGCCGTGCCGTTCGGCTATTGTGGCACTATTCGTTGATCGAAGTGCCGCGTTCTGAAAACGTCATTGTTATTATGATAGATCTGATGCGCAAACATTTGTCCTATTAGTAGATGAGATGGCAGTTTATTGCAGAAGCAGCCACCACAATTTAATAGTTTATCCTCATTTCAAATTCGCACACGATGCAACAGTATTAACGTCCTTTCAAATATGGAGCCAACTATGGTTAGTGTGTCCGATAAAGACCCCTCAAAGCCGATAGGATTTTCTCGAGAACCGTCTCCGAAGGAGAAAAATGTTGCACAGATAATTTGGGATACATCTCTCGCAAAGTCAAGGCATCTTTGTTGCTACGGTCGGTACCTTACGACTGTCTTTCATCGATGGCCTCTAGTTCTTTGTGAGGAAAGGTAGAGAAGGATGTAAAAATATTGAACAGGGGGAATGGTGGGCTTAATTAGTTCACTTACAATATATGCGTCACTGATAGGTTGATGGCCACAGTGAATGAACGATGTGAGGCATTCTGCTGCTTCATTCCTTACTTCGACTCGATGATGAAATAATGCCATCTCAACGATGCGCCTGCAATCAATGTCTCGCTAGGATATGAGCAAAGGTCAGAATTCATATCAGTCGATTCACAAGGCGTTTCCTCTAGCTTCTGAATAAATTTCCGAAACTCCAATCGCAAGATGGTAGAGTCAAAAATGGTCAGAGACCAGCAACTCAGCGATGGAATCGATCTGGCCAGCCGCTTTTTATAAGATGCGGCACTCTTAACACATCACTTTGCACTTTATCATTCCAGCCTTAACCAATCACCGCTGTCGAAGCGTTACATCAGTGGAAGAGTAAGCAGGTCAATATCCCAGAAGCTTATTTCGATAAGCTGATTAGGTCATTCCTATCTTGATTAGGTAGTCACTGACGTCAGACATAGCATGCATAATGTGTAAGAAATAAACTACCACTTGACCAGCAACTCAGCGATGGAATCGATCTGGCCAGCCGCTTTTTATAAGATGCGGCACTCTTAACACATCACTTTGCACTTTATCATTCCAGCCTTAACCAATCACCGCTGTCGAAGCGTTACATCAGTGGAAGAGTAAGCAGGTCAATATCCCAGAAGCTTATTTCGATAAGCTGATTAGGTCATTCCTATCTTGATTAGGTAGTCACTGACGTCAGACATAGCATGCATAATGTGTAAGAAATAAACTACCACTATTCCGAACAGCAAGCGCTATTTATTGCATATATGCGTAATTCATTTGTTCTCTGATATCTACGCTGGACGAAATACAATACCCCTACAATTGGAGCTCTACACTGAACGGAATGTAGTACCCTCATAATTGGAATAATTGCAACATGTAAATACAGTACCCTCACATGAACAACTGCCAATGCAACCAAGGAAGTGCTGCATTCGATCACTTCCTAATGTCGCAGATTTAAGACGCAGTCAGCGATCAGTCGATGGAAATGCTTATTCTTTTCAGAGATAAAACAGCATTTTTGGTGATGTATTTTGACACTCATACCCGAATGGATGTTCTTGTTTAGGTGGTTACAGAAGCAGTATTCATGACCTATGGACGGATAGTAACCCCAAGTTAAAAGGACGATTAGGAATTATAAGACGGTAAAAAGTGGGTAGTGTACCGATAACATCCTCTCTGTGTAACTGAGCATTTACTTCTGCCGTTTCCCATCACCACTCACTATGGAGGATCCTTGTGAGTACGATAAAAAAAACTTTAAAACTTTTTAAAGCAGCATGTCATGGAATTTCGCAAACGTAGGATTTTCATAGGCTTTTATGCGAATTAACGCAGCTGATCTCACATCCTCCATCAAGACATCTCTCTTCACGAACTGTATATACACAACTATGAAGCACTGTTTATAGATGGCAACGAAAAATCCAATCAAGAAAAAAACTTCCTTACCGGATGGTCAGAGGCCGGTTACAGCTTTCGTCATCCACATTTCTAATTGAACGGAGGTCGACATATCTTCAATAAGCCAAAATTGCCATATCATTGAGCACTAAAACGGAAGTCGACACCAGCACAAGAAGTGAATAGTTTACAGGAATGAAGCAAGCAGAAAATATGTCATGAAAGTAGTGGTAACATAAAGAATCCGCCATGAACATATCCAGAACGGTGCTGACGTTTTAGTTTTTGATTTTATCGTTGCAGCTATGGAAGATTTGAAACGAACCACTTGAACGGTGTTAAGCATTTTATCGGCGAGATCGTCTCGTAAATAGATTCCCGACCAAATTTGGAAGAGCAATTCGCTAGAACCAACCACCAAATCGTCGTCGCGCACTTCTTGTACCTCATCACTACTGAAACAATTCAGCGTTTCGTAATGTGGGCGAAAGTAGGGGGACGAATGCGTTTATCCGTTTGTTGTTATGAACAAACGTCGACGCGTTCCATAATGGATAGATAACTTTACACGATGTCCTTCCTGTTCGACTAATGCTAGCAACACGCTGAATGTGAAGATTGCACTTTCTCTTTGATATGGTAAAAGCCCTAGTATTTTTAGAGAAAACGAGGCTCCGACAGATATGATGGGATTGGTCCTTCCACTGTCTTCCTGCAGACACCCCACTATCCGCCGCTCCCCCAAGCTCTTCCGCCTCCGTTGCGTCCGAGGAAAAATGGTAGAAGAGGAGGTGAGGGGGAACAATACATAGACCCCGTTGGTTTCCAACCACTAGGAACCTAAAAAAACATGGGAGGGAAGCAATATGTGTTCTGCAGGGCGACCACTATTAGGAACACATACCGGGAACAACGTGTTCCCGGTATGTGTTCCTAATAGTGGTCGCCTTTTATCCCCAGGTATGACTATAAAGTGATTCATGTGATTCATAAGTTCTATTTTTCCTTGCTTGTTAATCAAAGTGAGAGAAAGAGCCATACGATGAGGAAAATGCAGTCCTTGAGGTCTCGCCTGCATATGACTCGTAATGAAAGCCATATTCATCTTCCTTTCCTTTCCAGCTCGTTATCCAAGTGAACAAATAATCTATTTTAGTAGGACTGCAGTACTCCAGGCCACCTTCAGTTTCTGGTCGTCTGTTGCTCTTATAAACAACGTGTTCCCGGTATGTGTCGCCTACAGTCCTATCAGATCAAACGCACTCGCCTTTCAGAGAAACGGGCCCAGTTGTTTGGAGAAATTGAAGACACACTTAGATAACAGTGCACCAAATTAGAAAACCCGAGACCATCCTTGCAGTACTTGAATTTTCGCAGGGAAATGCCGTTATCCCCTTTTCGTTTCGCCTGTTTAAAAAGCTGCTGGAAAAGACTAATCAACACAGAAGTACACAGCTTAAGTGGCAGAATGAAATGGCTGTATTGAGTGCACGTAGTTCAGACGAATATGATATGTTGGTTATCGAGATCTGAGCAGCTGTGGAGCTCATGAAGAATAAGAGCCGAAAAGCATTGCAAATGTCTCACTCGGCTGTCTCTTCGTTGGCCAAATGGGTTATCAGTGGGAAGAGCGCTATAACCGACGGCGACAAACCAACGAATGCGGTAGAATAATAGGTATTGAGGAATTCGAGCAATGTCTTCATACCTAATAATGTCTGCAAGCATCACTTGGTCACCGGTAGTAAGCAAAATCAAATGCAACTTGCACACTTCATATTTTCTTAATCTCGAAAAATTAACAACATGCTTGCGGGCATTGTTCGTCTCGAATCTTTCAAAACTAAATTTTGCCAAAGATGGAAACGTGTCACAGGTTTTTGATGCAGTTAGATGAAATCAGGTGTCGTGAATTATTGTAAAAAGGATTTTTGGATCGCAAATATGAAATTTCCCGAACCAGCAGATTTCAAATCTTGCAAACAATCAACAGTTAAACTCTTCAGGATTTGAGGGGATGGATACTGATAAACTTGTAAAAATAGCCAAGCAAACGAAGTCTGTGACAATCAGAGGATTACATTTATTCCAATTACTAATAAACTGTCGTGTGATCGTTGCTGTTATTCCTTCGGAAAATTATCTGCCTCAGCAGAAACAAAAACAACAATTGAAAACCAAGATTCGGTTACTTTAGGATCCTTAAGAGCATCGCTTTTTATCCGGATGGCAACGTTAGTGGGTCGCGAAACTGTGTGGTCTTTATCATGATTGCCTTCGACGACTGTGGTTGACATCACAGCGCTTTCTCTTAACACCTTAGTCTGAAACAAAGATGAAGGTGACTTAGATCCAGACCAATCTGAATGCTAGCCATTGCTTTTGCCTCTTGCGATCAGCATGAAACAACCTGAAAGCCGTCTTTTCGAAATGTGGACAAGTTTTCTTTCCATCTGACACTTTCATTTGACCATCCTGGGCTGCTGAGGCGGCAACGGGTTAAATTCACCTCGTTTAGTTGATAAGTGACAATCACTACTTTGAAGAATTCTAAAACAGATTGATCCTGATTTAGAAGGGAGGCGGAGGGGAGATACCATGAATTTTGATATTCTTTACTGATGTGCATGGTTATCAACGCACTCTGGGTCTATCTTCCCGGTAGCACGATCAGCTCACAACGGCAATCAGCTGTAACGTTAGTGAACTCAAAATTATTATTTCAACGCAATGGTTCGCATGTATGTGCTTCAGGATACATCAATCATTTGCATAGTGAATCAGCAATTGGTCGACGAAACACTCACTACAGAATCGCACCAATCAGAATTCCACCACATTTAATGTGATATTCGGCGAATTACCGACAATTGAGATGGTCGATCTACTACTGAGAATGTTGCATCTGTGAAGGCGGGCTTATGAGACAACATTCGACATTAGGCAGGTTATGCGCCCCCAAATTTTCTCCCACCCGAACCAATGGACGATGAAATGTTCTTGAACGAACGACTCCCTCTCAAACTTTACATTATTTAAGCTCGACTGTGTTGATCTTTACCTCGGCCTTTATATTTCCAGCACTAACTTACCTTCGAAGCAGTTGTTATGAAAACCTTCTGGACCGAATTCTTAATCTTCATCCTCACAGGTTCCCCCACCCTCTCGAATGTTTCATTGTTTAACATATGCAGTAGGTACGAGTGTTTTTCATTCCGCATACCCTTGGCATTCCCGCATCAGTCAGCAACGATTACCTACGAGCAGCTACTCCTAACACATAAACCAATTTCAGCACAACACTGAAAGCAAACCTCTTCTTTGAACAAACGCAGCATTTCGTCTAGACCAGGAACGACAAACCGTCGCGGAATATTGTTTTGATTGCCAGCAGCAAAAGCGAAAACGGCCGGGAACGAAAGGATCCTGAAAGCATGGTTATTATCAATCAGGGTTGGATAGCATCACTGCTCAAAGTCGATGGTCGTCTGAACGTAGCTTCACAGGAATGACGGAACAAAAATGTCGGACTTCTGGGTGAAGGCATTCCAGCTGTAATCGAGCTCGACGCAGCCCCAAACCACCCAGAATATACCAATTTCAATCGAATATTCTCATATCCAATATGCAAATCATGCAGAAAACGGCTTCCTTCTATGATGGTCGATACATTCATTTTTACGACAGATAGTAATGTCCCCGTATTTCTTATGCGCAATGAACATGCTATATCGGAAAAATTTTAGAGGAATTCTTCGGGATTCCTGTCGGGACGGGAAAATCGAGCGGAAGAAATTTCAAAGACAGTTTGGATGTGACTGCATCTATCTGTCAATTCAACGAGTTAGTTTTGAGCATTAGAACTGCAAGATAGCAAAACTGATTCATTCATCCCCACAGGTTTTTTTTTCGCTATAGGTCTTGTATTTTACGATAATTGGTGAAAGGGTACGTAGAGTCAAACTATTAAGGGAAACAAACCTTGCAATTTCGGTTCTTTCCGTGGCAAGGGAGGCTGTATGAGCAAGGCTGCTGGCGATTTTCAGTGCTCTTTTCAAGAGCAATGTTGTCCTCCAAGACGCACAAGTTGATAAATGGAAAATGAAGTTTAGCCTCCTGGAAGGAACTTGCCAATTGCTATGTATTATATCCAGCATTGTGCTAGGACCGTGGCCAGCACCACCGTAAAAACTGCATGGGGGAAGGATATAAATGGAAATACAGGAATGCGGTTTCGAAATTACATAGAGTCATTACCCACCCTTTTACTGTGCCTCCTTAATCATTTCTGCCTTCAAGTCGATGTCGAGCGATATCATGTGTATTATGTCACTGCGCAGTTTCAGCTCCATTCGCATGGCTGGGCAAACGTTGCGCCTGTGAGGTGCGAAGACAATAGGTGTGTTGCTTGAGTTGTTGTAGTGGACGCAAAAGATTACTCATTGGAATAAAGCAGCCCAAGTGGCGTAGTGACCTAGTAAAAGTGCAGCCGCTAGAATACGGTAGCCTTAAATACCACTGTACATTCATCCTTTTGGCTGACATTCCCTCACCACTTCACACGTGTGTTGATAGCCTAAGTACAATTTTCAATGCTCCCTTTGCATCACATTTACTGGAAGGCTTTTTCAGATGACCATGTCAGCCCGCTAAATCATACTGGTAGCGGGACTCGTATGTTTCTATTATAATTCATAGCTTTATCGATACGACGCCGCACCTCTAACCATGACAACATCGGATATTGAGAACCTCAATGCTAGAAGGACAACGGAGGCCACTTAAAACTCCGATCGTATGTAACTAATAATGAGTACATATTTCAGTTTGGTCTGCTGTGTATAGGTTCAATGAACAAGTTATGTAGATAGGAAGTAGAAGATTTGGCGTGTACAGATCGTATCCATGGGGAATAAAACTCCACCTTCAGATGAGGCAAGAATAAGAGGGCGAAACACAAAGAGAGACAAACAGCGAAGATGCTTTTCGGCATCGCCCACTCGTGCAATATGCGACATCACAGAGATATGCTGTAGGTCAACTAAAACATGAGAAATCAGCATACTTACAAACACGTATGCCATGCTGTGGGTGAGGGTTTCGACGCGACTTCAAAGATTCCTTCCACCAACCAATGCAGTCGTCTGAGATCCGTGCAGTCGAAACAGAGCTTCAAAGCTGTCTCCCAATGGTCTACCGTTTCGGAAGTCAAGCCTTAAAAATTTTGATGACATCATCTTTTACACTGCGCGTAGAGATGTGCTAGAAGTTGGGTAATCTACTATAACTCTCACCTGAAAATAAGTCGCTACACAAACAGGCGTGTCTGCAAATTATTTCGACCATGTGTACGCTCTTCTCGCGACTTATGTGCCGAATTGTTCAGCCTTCGTTGCGTTCGAAGACCTGAGTCAACGAAAACAAAGAATGACTTCATCGCTAATTGAGCTGCCGAAAGACGAGACTTCTTCTTCTGATAAGACTATCAAAGCTGACTGATGAATGACGACCCGCTGCACAAATTAACCTACGCTTCGCTTTAACGCATACTTGTGTCGGGCTCAACAACAGCATGGAAATAAATCTAACGCTCCTATCGAAATCATCAAACACAGTCTTTTGTTTTAGGAGCGACCGCTCTGAGCATTCAATCATCGTTCATGGATTTCATAATGAAAAGACATAACCTTCAATCTGAGTGACCATGAGAGGCTTCAACCATACCCACATCTTGCTCAATTCTGAATATGACCAATTTCTCGAGCCTCTTATAAGACCTGCGCAATAAACGGCAGCCAATCGTTTTTTCGCTTTTGTTGACAGAAATCCCTTACCATTCTTCTGGAACTAGGCACACAATATGCGGAATCATGAGAAGTAAATATGAGGAAAAGAAAATTAGCGGACACTAGTTGCTGCAGAACGCAGCTCCCTAACACCCTTCGGAATGTAGAGGTAATGATCGATGAAGAATCGGACACAGCCCAACGAATGGTTCAATACTGTCCCATATTGTTGCGTCAACCGCTTCTCATTTTAAAACGGCGTGAGAAATATTTTAAGGTGGATATAGGTTTCTATGAACACTTTGAAACTTCACCGCATCCCTCAGAAGGTTAATCGCTTGAGGCAACATAAGTAGCCAGGAAGTGTTCCGCATTATTTGTGGAGAAAAGGGCGGAAGTTGGTGAAAGAATCACGGACATTACAGCACGACTACTTATTAACTCGTTTCTGTGTAATTTGCGTTCGACATGAGAGTTGTTTTTTTGAATAAACAATTTGCTTTGTAGCTTCTCTGGAAATTCTGTTATATTCTCATTCACCAACGTTTGCTGCCGACAGAGACGGGAGCGAATTCTGCTGAAATCTCAAAGTTCTTTTTAAAGAGTAGACACAATTTCTGCCAGCACTCCCTGCCACGATGGATTTACGAGATCTGACAGAAAATTCGCACTATCAAAATCACGTAATTTAAAGAGCATTTTGAGCGCTATTTCCAAGCCATTCATTGACGCTTCCCATAATGGGGAAAAACAGTGCCGAGTAGCATACGTTGACTGCTTCCATGAAATGCATACTTCGGTAACATCTGTAGCAAAAGATACTGAGTTTTGTCTAACCTCTATTCTCTTCATTATATCCTCCAGTAGAGACCTCAGTAGTGGAAGCATGGTCGTATTGTAGTTTCGAAACAAGTACTGAAAGTTTTTATAATTAACAGTTAAAAGATCTGTTGAAATGGTGGTCACTAAATCTGGCGTCAAAGCTGTGACTTTAGCGAAGTAAACCACATCATGAATTTTAAGGAGGATAAACTTTGCCTCCATTCGTGACATCATCAGACTCCCAGCTACAAAAAATTGAGGAGGTTGCATCACCAACACCTCCGTCGTGCCGGAAACGAGGACTCACATGCCACGTCACGCTCCATCCTCCACCCATTTCCTCTCCTTCCTGATTTCTCTAGGAATGCTCTGTATAACCCTGACCAATCCTTCTTATACGAAAGCGGCTGCGCGATTGGCCCTTCACAACGGCGATCGAGCACGGCACTGTACACAGCTAACGAGATGGCGGTCACTTTCAACTTTCTGCAGCATGTGGCAGGTTCGCCGTGCCACCACAGCTATTGAGATGGTTGGACACTAGAGATCAAATATTCTAACGAAGTGGTATCAAACATGTCGCGAGCTTCAAAGGTTCAGCACCTGGGCTTGAGTAGAAAAAGAAAAGTCAAAACCACAGTGAAAACGACGTTTATATTTACGTACCTGTCCACTCAACTGATCTATTCTGAGAAATTGACCTTTCACATCTTACCATTCTTGAAATATTAAAAGCTGTTTTAAGGCGATAGTGCGCCTGCTGATCTGAGCATCCAGAGCTCCTTCCGGATGAACACCCAGATGAACACGGATTAAATAGTAGCAACAGAATCCAATGCGGTTGTGAAGGTGCCCACAGGATGTATTTTAACTCTCGTCATCCAACACAACTTTTTTCAGCAACTGATATCAACTACTCATCCGCTGTAGCAGGTTTTTCGCAAGACACTTAGATGTTGCATCAGTGTTGATCACTGCTGCTTGCTCCGGTTGGCAAACAGTGAAGTAATATACCGGTATTCCAACTGTGTCTACCAGCATGACCCCTTGGACGTTTTCTGAGAATTGGGAGGACTAAATCTGTGAGATAGGATGTGGTTTACAAACATGTTGATCAATTGTATGGTTGCCAACGCTTTCATCGAACAGGTAATCATTTCGTCTCTCCAGTGTGATGACTTTGTTCCAAGCGCGGGCAGGACATAACTACGTTCCCGTGGATGAATTACTGCACTGCTAAGATCAGGCGAATCTGCAACCTTCTTTCATTGCGAAGAAAACTCATGCCGAGGCGAAGGGACATGAGAGATAGAAATTATATTCTTTTTGGTGAAAAGAGAAGGTGCACTGAATAATCATACTTAAACAGGCGCAAATCACGCCAGTGATCACTGCGGTGGGCAGAACAACAGATAATTTCGATACTATGAGAGGCAAAGGATGAGGGGAGTGGTGGGCAACCGCAGGGAAAAAGATAAATTTAGCATGCAACGGCAAAAACGGAACTTGCCGGCTCAATCACGATCTCATTCAGCGGGAAAGAAATGCGTGAAATAGAATGATTGTGCTGCAAGAAACAAACCGTCCTCTGCCCAACTCTTGTGGGCTGCGAAAGATTTTTAAAGAAAATAAGTAGTCAGCTTGTCGAACGGACGTTTCAATTCATTTTGCTTACAGAAGGGCGCAGTTATCAAAAGCTTTCTGAAGAATCCGATGTAAAGCAAAGGAATAAACTTTTTTCTAGTGGCAATGAGAGGAACCTATCAAATGCTTGACTGTTGCGAGTTGGTTCTTACTCGAACTGACATTCTGTTCCATGGATTCTGTTATTGGCAACAATCGGTGTAGACAGGGATGTGATTCGAAGTGAAAAGGAAACCCCTCAATTTGGATTCTGACAAAGACGTTAGGTGTAGACAAGAACGGTCTACAGGAAAACTACAAATCCTCTTTTCTAACGAAGCATTGTCATATTTACCAGCTATCGCACCTACCTTCATTTTCATTGCACAGGTTCACAAATGATAAGTTGCATGTTGCGCAACTGGACGGCATAAGTGCGCTTCTGCACCGCTCATCAACATCAGCGCCACGAGGAGATTTACTGATGATGATGTAATATACAGGAATGTGCAAAACAAATCCACTTTGGTTGCATTCTGCTGCATTCGATGTTCGATGACAACATCACCCACATATTACGGTTGAAAAACACGAAATATAAAGACTAAAAATAGATCATAACCGAATACAGGAATGCGCACTACGAATTGTTCACCTACAATCAGAAAACGTCATTCAAAATTGAAAGGAAAAATATTATAGGAAATTACTAGAACAGAAGACGCTATTGCAGCTTCGATTGCGTACGCTGAGGGTGCCTTCGGAATCGAATTTTAGTTGGAACGAAAAAATCCTTATGTACTAATTCATCCGAAAGCAAGTAACCAACCTCGGCCACTGATACGCTCCCCAGTGGGGCTTCGACACAAAAACGGTTCGATCCCAAGAGCTGCCATCCTTTGGTAAGACCTTTTCATCATAAACAATGCAAAGATTATCGGCTCGCAAACCGCATGCATGGCGATTCCCTGTTTCTTCGATCTGAAAGAAAGCCATGAGAAAGAAGTATGAAAGAGAGATAACGAAAAGTATTTACGTTTCACGATTTTGCAATGATAGCTTCAATACTCGAATACTTCATTGATAGAAAGCAAGAAATTGAGAGCTGCCACTTACATACGATAGCAATAAATAGCCGGAGTTCGCCTGCAGGAGTCTTCAGTACTCAAATGTGCAAACATTTAACGTATCTGTTTCATGCGTTTGCAAAAGGCCGCCTGATTTCCAGAATATAATGAACGTTTTCAAGATTTATTGTTCTTACTAAATAACACAATAAAATGCAGCAGAAGTCAACGTTTTTCCTGACTTCTCCGAAAGAAATAACACTGATAACACTGATGCTAAACGCTGAAGACAGCAGGACACATTTTCCATCGAGATTGGACGCAGACACACACATATGTTGACAGCTTCCTCGACGATGGGTGGAAATTTGTCGGCTTCCAAACTCAAAGAAGTCGCAAATTGTCTACAGCACCATGCTTGTTCTGGCAACGAATTTATCATGAGCCAGTGATTAAAGTCTTGGAAGGATTTCGAGATCGACGGTTAACGTTCGCAGCTATTCCAAAGCAGACCAACTCATATTCCACGATAGTGTCAGACTCGTTGCACAGAAAAAGTCATGCACAGGTTGTCGCCAGCTAGCTGATTGGTGCGACTGGAGGGAACATTAATCTCGATAAAGTTTTTCGAACCTATAAAATCGGCGTGGCCATCATGCGATGACTGCAGGTTATTTCACTACCGTAAATAAACGGAAGGAGCACTAAATACGGAATGAGAGTATGCAGAAATTATTTGGTAGCTGAAATCAGGGATCAGCGGCTTGAGTGACAGGTGTATAATGGAACCTTTGGGGAAATCGCTGCATCATGACCTCTCACTCCGTTGTCACGGCTTTCGGGGGAACGTTTTTAGCGACCTCAATGAAAAGAAAGAAACCGCTTTTTATTCGATGCAGCCATAACTGTCATGGAGCTATACAATGGGGCGCCAAATATTTTGAAGGGCGTCGACTTGCGAAAGATCATTTGCGGTTTATCGAGAGCTGAAAAATACACTTCTCACTGAGGTCATTTTAGTTATAGATTTCTGCACACTTGTAAATGATAGCCTGCTGGCATATTTACTCTGCTTTGGTGGAGAGCTCTTCGATCCCATCCATAATGAGCGCTATTATTCGAGGCGCAGCGTTTTTTCACCGCTTTATAAAGCGACCAGCTCGTATTATGAGGCCTGGATATGCGCATTCATCATTTGCGAACGAAAATCAGCAGCTGCTTCTCGAAAAAGCAATGGTCGGTCATATACCTCCCGCCATTCGAAGTTTTCGATTTTTCAGTCATTCGTCCCGATCAGCCAAGCATCGTAGGGTTTGCCAACAATCACCTTGATATGGCCTCTCTGTGAGCTCTGCGTCGCAAACGTTCAAATTCTGAATGCTTGCCGAGGGACCACTCCGCATCAAGCGTGTGTAGAATTTGTTCTGCAGTATTCTAGTTGAAAGTGATCTTTTGGGGTCGAACTAAGCAAGGAACTGCAGTTAACGCAGCCAAGCGAGCCGATCTTTCCCGTAGCTGCTGCTTTTCAACGCCTTATTAGTGACGAAGTGTATCGAGCGCCTTCTGGCCCGATGTCATCACCTCTTACATAGACCTGAATGCCACAATACTGTCATGCAGAGCTTCTATATTGCCGCAGCTGATTCTGACAAGACTACTATCGGAGAGTACCGGACAAGCTCGATTACCGCCCAGTTTTCACTTAGCGCCTCCGTCATAATATCAGCACACAATCTTTCCTAGAACACCACATATGCAGCTCCATCCATCCATCGATCTTTACTTCAAACTTGAGCTTTGATAATTCGGTAACTCCACCTTCGGTGGATCTCCAGATGAGGTTGGAGTGTAGGCGCATATGCATAGGTGCAATGTCGCGACACTGGGCCTTACAAGTCATTTTCGCAAAAGCGCATATAATTCGAGCGAATGTAAGTCACGACATTAAAAATAACTTTTGCATACCTTTTGGGGCGGAGTCCAAAAAATTCGAATAGACTTTGGCTTATTCTTGCGCTGCTCTGCATAAAGATACCATCTCAGTAAACTTATCACACATTCTCGGAAAACTACAGGAAAAAAGGCGACATATACGAAGTTTCTAGTGGAAAGGATCCAGCTTCCAGTACAGTTTAAGAGACTTCTTAAAACTTGCGTTGTAGATGTATACTTTAAAATGTATTACGTAAGTTAAGATGGCCTTACACATCACCTTTTTGACCAGCATTGATGACACAAAATACTTCAGTAAATTTCTGGCGACCCATCTCATTAGTCAGCCTATTCGATAAATCTACACATTGTTCAGTTTCTGTGCAAACTTTTATTCCTCGATTGTTCCGCCAGCGACCAGTAGTGGCCAAACAAACGGAGCGCGCAACAACGTACGGCTCCAAAGCTCACACTATGCAGCAAAGTTGGTTGTTCACTCGTTTGATTTTGCAGTGTTCCACTCATCATGATCCCACCAATCCAGCAGTGACCTATTTTACAACTTCTTTGTGGTGGACGCGGTGAATGAACACTTCATGGGTTAACACCCTGGGAAGATCCTTGCTTCAGAAAGGCAGGGAGGAAGGAATATGCCGCAAGTGGCTGCAGCATTGGTGAAAAAGAATTATTTCGCATACCTTCAATGCAGCTACGTCGAAATTGCTTCTGTAAAGAGAAAACAGAAACCACCGAGCACAATCAACATTCCTCCAATGATGAAGCTGCCCTTTGTTGTAGCACATCGCAATAAGCTCACGTCGCAATGATGCAGTCCATCTGTAAATCCGAAATGCTATTTAGAAAGAAGAACAAACAGAGATGAGCAACATTGCTGCGTACTGACGCTTTCTCGCTGCAATGCCACGCATTAAACCATGATGTCATAATACTTTAGCAGTAATGCGTGTAAGAAGGGATATTGCCTGATAACCTCATAACGTCATAATCTGCACGAGGAGTGGATATTACTCGCAATTGCGGCGACATCTAGCAGGAAGGATGCCACTCATTTGACTACAGCGTCGCATCAGAGCAGACGAAGGTTTTTAAGAACATCCTCGTTGCGTGTTTGCGAAAGAAGATTTATGCGTGACAGCATTATCGTTTCTATTTTTCGTGAATTCTCTCTGCTTGATCAGCAGATTAAACTTTCGAATGAGAAAAGTTGATAAGAGAATTCGATGGATATAAGTTGGACCACAGGATGAATCTCAAGATGCATTAGTATGGACACCTGAAAGCATCATTAACTGGAAAAAAACCGAATTCTGTTTTTTTCTAAATTCCTGGTTAGTGCACAGGAAAACCGATTCCTCTTTCAAAGGATCTCCAAAAAATGTAGCTTCCTTTCATTTGTGAAGGTTACAATCTGCCATTAAAGAAGGATTTAGCAGGCAGTTACGCGATTCACGGTAAAATGCTTGATGATGCTCAGCTACTACGTTTTTCGCGCCCATCAAACTAAATTCGGTTATTCCCTTCTCGTTCACCTTCACTTTCTTTGCTCATAAAGTACCACTAAACAGAAGCCTGCTGTGTAAGAGCGTGCTAATATAATCCATGAACAAGTGCACTCCATGAGCGAGAGACTTGTTAAACTAGAAGGCATTTTTTCATACCTTTGCTGCCTTGTCATTCTTTCCTCGAATTTTGCCTTGGATTTCGCTATCAATTCACCATATGCACGGGCCCGATAGTCTCTAAGGCCCTTATCATCCGGGTTGGCATCACCGAAGAGATGAAGGGCGCTGGTGCGCAGACTCTCTGATATCTGAAACAAAGGTGAATCTTATATCAACGCCAACATGGTGTGCTTCCCAGGCAATTTTACGGCAAAAATGCTTCAGTGTGACGATATGCTGGAAAATTCAACGGTGAACACAAGTGTTTCACTCCCCCTATGCTGCGACTTCATTTCTTTCTGTTAGCTGGCTTTGCCATCAGTGTCCTCTTCTCAGCCAATTTCTCCCCGAAAGAGTATTCCCTGTTTCTGTCCTCGGCAAAATTTCGTTCCCTATTGTTCTTCTCAGCCAAGCCGCTTCTTGACGAAAACCCTCCTTATCACTTCCCTCATAGGCAGTTCAATCGCCTTCCTTTGCTAAACTTTCCCATGAGTCGTATTCCGGCAAGCTTTTCACTGATCTCCAAGCAGTATAATTGTTAGAGTTCATCCAGCGTGAGAAGGGTGCGCTCTGGCAAGGAAGATCCACTAGGTTGCTACCAAAATTAGCAACATTTCTCGCTGAGCAATTTGTTTCAATTGCGCATCGTATGGAATGACACCTTAGTTAATGAAACGCCTTCGAAACGAAGAGGCAATAAAAGCAGTCCTGCTTTTTTTGCAGGTAAAAGAACATTATTTGTATTTCCTTGTCTAAAGGGCGGGATGCTTGCATCAGATTATACCAGAAGTTGCTAATGGCGAGCCAGGAGTGTTACAGTTTGCAAAGTCTAATGAGTATCACTATTCTCAGCGACCGAGGGAGCATCCCAAGTGGAATCAGGCGAAATCAAGGATGTTTGGTGCACACTTGTGCACTCGCATAACGATTGAGCGAAATCTGTAAAACTTTGTGAATGCATGTGAGATCTCGCCAAACTTCCGCATCTTGGCCGTCAAACGCATCACATTATGAATTTTAATAGGTAACACTTGCTGTTTCGCATTCACCTTTGAATTCGCTGAGCTGGAAAAAACCGCCCAAGCGAAGGTAACAACAAAATCATAGGCACTGATTTTCACAACTTCGGATACAAAAGCAGAAGAATTTAGACCGTCTGCTCAGCGCTCAGAGTCAAATGCAGAGGTCGAACAATAAAAGTCCCCAATTCAGATGCTCACAGTACAGCCTACGATGCACCCTGCAGAAGTTCCCAAATCCGACCAGGTGTGGCATATTGGGAAACGTACACAAGCCGTGCCTTTAAACGTTTTCATATATATAACGCATTGCATTGTCCCGACTTTGAACGATTCGTGCAGTCGTGCCTTTTATCATCGAAGAATTGAATCACGTAAGCTGTCTACAATATTGCAAGCCATCCTGTCGTGAACTCAAGCAGTCTCCATAAAGAAAGTAGCAAAAAGGCATGCACTGTCGCCGAAAACATATGACTTACAATATTTTTCGCAGGTGACCACTGTTCTACGGACACGAGCGAGTAAGCCCTTTCAACGAGTGCAATAATCGATGGTTTCTCCAAGTGCTTAATTTTGGCAATAGCCAGCCAACACCGACATCGCACTGATAAAACGCTTGAGATAACAAATCCACCTTTAATAAGCATATAAAGTGCGCCCTGCAAATCAGTAGCACTTAGCGATGAACTTGTCAACACCGTCTATTTTCATTTTATGTCACCAAACCTGACCTACCAAACATATGCTCGATCAACAAAAAGCTGTTCGTAGTGGTATTGCAAATCATGGTCGTGCTGGTATCATGCCACCATCGACCGGTCATTTCGGCCGGTTTTGCTGGGAAACTTCGAGGCAGTTATCAAATTACCGATATAAAATCATTCCTTGTTATTGTTTTTTTCTAGTCCTTTAAGCTAAATCCTTAGCATATAGCTATGTGAGCAGATTGCGAAGCTCTTTTGTTCTGAGTTTGATGCCAAACTCGTTAGCATCCTTTAGCTTTGCCGCGAGCGGGAAACTTGTGGTAATTTTCATGTTTTATCCGTGAAATTCATTCAGAGATATCTATTTTCTCTGATGCAGCCGTCATCTTTGCAATGCAGTGACGTAATTTTCAGTCACTCAATATTTGGAAAAAAGTGTTCTCCTTCTCCTCCTTAACCTTCATCTCCTCGTGGCAAGCATTGGTGGATGGATCGAGATATCTCACAATATCGTTGATAATCTGTGCTTTAGCATTGGGAAACTTCGATAGCATGCGAAACAATACGGCCTGCGCAGCAATGCGCACCTGCAACAACAAAGTTTAACGATAAAATTACAGAAACATCCTAAAGACCAGCAAATAAGCGGAAAGTATCAGCTGCGAACACAGGGCAGGATGACGAATGAAGAAAAAGATGGTTTGAGTTTCGACAAATACCAAAATTTGTTCACCACAACATGTCAACCGCGTTCTATTTCTATAAGAAGACCAAAATTCAGAAAGCATCTGCTATTCTCGGATATTGCAGCAGTTTCTTTTTCGATCCTTCTATCGATCCGCATACGATCACATGCTTTTTATATTTGGCACTTCACACGACTGTATCAATGCGCGAGACTTTTTGTTTGCGTATTCTGTCTGTCAACTGGGTCGTCCCACATTGAGATCCGAAAACTGCACTGATAAAATTTGACGGTGTATTGTAAGGTGATTTCGGTTGAAAGGCGTAATAGCTCATGGATCGACAAATTGGATCGTGAAATAGAGCTAGCATTCCTATTTTTTTTAATGTTTCCGGTCACGACATTGTGAGATTTGAAGAATTTAGTAGGCGTGACAGATTTCTCATGAGTTTTGAACGTGTGAAGATATTATGAATATGGTTAATGAAATTTCCTCTGAACTTTCTGACTGGATTCAGTAAAGTGCATTCCTTTCGGCTTTTGAGTAGTGCAAATGGATGCAGTCTGCTATTCTTCAAGTGATCGCAATAACGGGATATTAAGACGAAATAGTGCGCTTTTGACATAGATAAAAGCTTGGCCTGTTCAGAATCTATTAAAGGCAGCGATAAAAAAATGAATTTTTCGAACGATACATCTTCTTTCATCATAAATGCACGAAAAACGTACCTTGGTGAAGAAATTCGTCCCAAGGAGAACCAAGTCCCTCATCACTTCCAAATGTGAGGAGGTGAACTTGCTACTTTTTGGTCGAACATCCTTCAAAAAATCATTGACTCTATTTTAGTATCAATCAGATTCCAACATGACTTGTTTTTTTTTCCATCAGAGGATAAAGTGTTTTATGAAGTGCGTAGGATTATTGCTAGTGACTTAAGTCGCTGCCTCTGAAACGGCGTGCTGGGCTTGCCTTATGAAGGTGCAAACACCAACAACCACATCTCACTCCCACTGTTTCAAACAATTCCTTTATGTTTAGTGGACCGGTCGGAACGATCATTCTAGCATCAGCGGATCGACTGACGTTATTAACGAGTTTGAGCGAGCTGTCATCACTAGCCAAAGGAGCAACAAAATTTGCATGATAGAATCATTCTAAAGAAACCAGAAGATAGTTAAACTATAATTTAACCGACGAGATTCAAGGAATCTGTCAACCTTTGTCTACCAAGTTCCTCCCATAGACTACTGGATGGTTGGATCTTTGACGGGCAACGGCGAACTGAGTGAGCTGATGAACAGGGAGAGGACTGGTAGAATCAAACTCAATCGTCAAATTCAGCAGAAAGGACGCATTCAAAACAAGCCATTAAAATAGAAAAGCCAAGGAACATGTTGATGCAGCTAAACTCAACACTGGCAGTCAGAAATGTGGGTCGCTCGCAATAGCCATTATTTTAAAAAATTTCTTGAGCATGCCTTTTGCAACGAGAACACACGCTCCTCCAAATTGCCGTATAGTTCAGCTCGTCGACCCCGGATCGGATCTTCACAGTTCATACCAGCTCCGTCTCGTTTTTGTCGAAAATGAGAAATGGACTGCAAATGGGCTTATCAAATGGGCTTAATGACAACATGGCATCGTCGCTATACTGCTGCTTCTCTCGTGGTATCTTATGGCTGAAAGCGAAGGGAAACGCGAGAAGTTTGGTCGCCTTAAGCGCGGCCTTTCCTCTTCTCGGCGTACTTGGGGTACCAAGGTTCGTGTTCTTTATTGGAAGCTGTGATTTGATGGCAGTACTGGTCATTGTCGTGCAGCCATGAGAGTAAGAGTGACGGCAAAGAGCAACAAAACGGAACGCCCAAAAGGAGCACAGCATCATGCCCACGAAGAACCATCCACAATATGAGGGGAGAGAGAGGAGATAGGGAAGCGCCTTCGGAAAGTCACAACACTACAAGTGCACCCTGATGAAGAAAACTTTTGCATGCTATTCTCCCTCGACATATCTTCCACTGTCCCCATTGAAGATGAGCACACAATACGTTTTTTTTTCTCATTTTCAGCTAAATTTTGAATTCTTCCTATTGTAGAGCAAAAACCCAGGCTCGGCCTACAGCATCATATAAAAATCTTAAACCTGCAGTGAAGGCATTTCCAAATCCTGCAAGATTCTGTCGTTTTGAGGTCACCAGAAGTGGTCTGTCCTTCAGAATCTCCACAAGTCTGATCTTGCTGTTGCTCCATCTTCACAGCGAAGGGGTGGAAGTATGGAAGTCTGCTTCTCTGTTAGCCTCCTCATGCTCAAGAGTACAATGTTCTTGATGTTCTAATGCATCAAAAAAGAAAAGAAAATAAAACAAAACAAAACAAAACAAAACGGTGAAGTTACGGAATCAAAAAAGGCGTCCGCATTAGAGGGCGCAGCGCGGAAATACCCATGAATGGAATGGTCCTTTAACCCCAAAGAGCGTTATCTTTTGGTTGTGAGGCTGCATCCAGCGGTTTATACCAAGTCAACGTTTAATATGTAGATGGGTTAATTAAAAGAGTGAAAGAGATGAATATGACATACCCCGCGTGTTGTGAGTAAATGCAGTATGGAGATGATCCTCTCAAGATTCACTGATGGATCTTCGTGCACTCTCATTGAATATAGCATCAGATTATGCATCGTTTGCCGTACAACCTCTCTAACGTTTTCGCCATTTAATGAAAAAGCTAAAACAATGGCCAGTAGAATATCAGGCCACAAATTACCACAAACGTTGAACAGTGGTAATCAACGAAAAGATGAAGCCATTTTGCGACTTCTTCGTTGTGTTTGAAATCTACTCAAAAATAGCCATGTCAATAAAACAGCAATGAAACGATGGGTAAATGGCTGGGCATAAACCAGACACATCACAAGGTAGGACTGTGTTTGCAAAAGATTTCCATTTTTTGCTTTATGCGGATTTCTTATTCAGTCAATGTTTCCTTTGAAGCAGATTCTTGAAATTGGTGAATCGTTTTTGATTAGTTTTCACGTAAGAACGTTTGCCTAATTGAGACAAACAATGGAAAGTTTCCTTGCTACTATAGGAAATTAGTCGCCTTAAAGGCGGCCATTCCTCTCTAGTGGAATCTTATTAGAAGGCTAAAAGGGATATATTAAAATTTTGCTGTAGGAATATCCTTAAACATAATATTTTAGTATAAATAGAAATGGTTATGAACGAAGACTCTGAAATTTGGTATACCTGATAGCGCGTTTACATCCAGGAAAAAAGGCCGCAACTCACTTTTCATTCCAGGTGGCATCGCGGATAGAACTCGCGGATTGGTGGGCACGTCCGTTTCCGCCAAAGGGATAGTCCGACTCGTGAAGTTAGGCAATCGCTTTCCAACACAAAACAATAGCTTCTCGACGATGTACAAAGATCGCTTAATCGATTTTCTTAAAATTTTCGAAATATTTACATGATCGCTCAAACAAAAGAAGCAATGAACAAGCCGATAAACAATTCTATATGATGAAGATGAGAGAATGCCATTAATATGCCATTTGACGGTTATGGAACTCCTGTTATTCATCGAAGAAACAGCAACAGTATTTGGAGAGTGAGGAAACGATGTGGCAATAAAAAGGAAAACTTCTTGACATTTGGGATATTTGAAGTAAAGTTAGGTATCCTGTGCGAAGAATGTGAGCAGCGATTGCAAAAAAGAGACTTTTCAATGTGTCTTCTGACTACTCCTCTTCGTAATGGCTAATGTGAGCCGTCCACCATTAGTCCAGACGCTCATTTCCACATTGTTTTCAAACAGCGAGAAAATCAAAACATTGGACAGGAAGTTGAATATCGCTTACTATCGTTTTGTCAAAGTAAGGGTAATATGTCAAGGGGATCATTTTAGAGTCCGATTTGTGATATATCACCACCGACTAAGTGCAATCGCATCGACCGATAACATCGATCAAGGATTCATCGATGGACACCTCACGTTTCACTTGCACTTCCTTGTCAGACGACAGTAAGTAAATGCTTCGTTCAGAAGGCGATAAACACCAAATTTTCGGCGCATGACAGGTCCGACTTTGCGGCACTGCAGCATTTTCTACTCTTCGTTTCGATCGAAGGTGCCGCATCTTATGATTCGTTTATGGAAATTTCATGCAAACAAATTCATGAGCCAAATTTCATTCAGCGAGCACTTAGAGAAAATGGTTTGCTAAGCAATTGATACAAATAAGTGAACGGCATATGGAAACAAATAAGCCGTAACAGTTTCTGTAAACACCCCCTAAATTTCAGCTAAAAGGAGCACTATGGCCAATTGGTGTCTTTGCATACGTGCACCAAACAATAGAACATTGCGTATGTGCATGCCAGGGACTGCGAAATGAGGAGAAGACAGTGCGATTCTCAGAAAAATGGGCAGAGCTCGCCAAATCTCAATGTAATAAATGTGGGAAATGCAGCGCAGATTTTGAACATGGAGGCGATAGTACAATGGCTTTCCCTCCTACGTCAGCTCATACAGAGTTTTCATCTTCCACAAATTTTCGCTGCGTGTGCTCTTTTTGCCGCCCTTTCACATGAATTTAAGCACCATTTCCCCCCATCATTTAAAAGTGAGATTCCATATTCGTTTGTCCGCGCAGCAATTTCGGGCAGCAAACATGAAATCGACTTTAAAGAAATTTGTTGAATGTTCCAATAACTTTCGCTTTGATTGGCAATCGTTTACGAGTTATCGTCGGCAAAATGCCACAAATGCAAACACCTGTGAATGTGATTCGAGGTGTTTGAAAAACCGATTTTGTTGCAGAAACCGTTCCAGGCTGTAGGATGATAGCGACAACTAGAGCACTCTCTACGGCAATCAGAAGGTGCGGTAGTTCAGGGAAGCCAAAGGTTTAGGAAGAATTTTAGAAACTCATGGGTACACGGTTGGAATGGTGGCCCTTTTGAATCATATTTGTGCACATATTCGCTTAGAATTGAGGTGTTACTTACTTATCCAATTTTTCGGGTGTTTGCAGCTCGTGGATTTCTTTATACACAAACTCGTCGATGAGCCTCTCAGCAAAAAGAAGCTCCTCATCGTCCGGGATATGCCATTTCATCTTTACAGTATCCTTTTCAACCGGACTTGCCCAATTCTAAATCCTCATCATTCTTGTTATGCGATTCCATGAAGCTAATGCAGTAACAATACCGATCACCGAGAATTGAAAACGCAGACACAGTGACAACAGTAAATTTGTTCAGCCATCCGCTAGCAACGATAGCACACTCTTGACAATAGATGAGGCGAAAGCGATCCCAAACAGACAACGAAATTCTTTTCTTCTTTAAACAGCAGAAATACATTCCCACAGTAACTGTTGTGCTATGATCGATCTTTGGTATATCATTGGAAGGAGCTTAATAATGCCCTCTTTGACATCATCACCAATAAAAGCAGGATGAAAGATGGGAGAAGTAGTGACATAATGCGGTGTGAACCGTAGCCGACAATGGGGCACCTCTACCGATTTTCTTTCATCCTCGAATAGAGGAAGGGCCGATCTGGGCTGTGTATCACAAAAATTATATGTCATTAACAGCGCATAGACCTTAGAGAAGCAGGAACTGATCACGCTGAGGTTAAGCATCATCTGCCATAAAACGCTTGCGGATTTTTATGAAATTTCTCGTATAAAAGTATTTCATGCTGGCTGATACATCCTAAAATTCGACATCTCGGCTGAACGCCTTCTTTGCCATCTCTGTCATCTCAAATCACAGAAACATCATTGGATGAGATCTGAGGTAAACCAAAAATGCCAAATAACCCTTACTCTTATGCTGAGTGACTTGTCGAGGGATTTACCGAGCTCGAGCTGTCGGTCTTGCTCACTCAGAGGATAAACTTCTGTTAATGCTGTGAGGACGTTTGTAAGCGACCAGCATGCAGCCTCAAAGCACCAGTGGATCATAAGATGAATGAAATAAATGAATAAGGCAGATGTAAACAGAAACTACGTGTTCCATATCTGTCTACCAAAGCCCTTTCAAGTGGCTCATGCAACAATGAGATGGAGGTGGGGCACGGCTCACTTCCCCATCATTACCGGCTCGAAAACACATTGCTGCATTCAGGTTCGCCTGAAGTTGATTAAGTATTCACGATATCCGATGTTTTAAGGTTCACGACATCTTGTATACTAGTGATGCATGTACATCCGCACAGAATTGGAACTGCCATCATTGATTTCAGTGTGAAGTGAAAGAGCAATGTGCATCCAAAACTTTTCGTGTATGAACGAGGAATTTCCGTCGCTGCGACCCTTCGAAGCGGTGCCAATCTTTGAACCGTTTTAACAAGCTTTCAAGCAAAAAGGAGTGCCAATTGAGTACAAAGATTGAAACTTTGTTTTGAGAAAGCACTGTGACTAAATATCGGATAACAACAGTAAACTCGCCTTGTAAGCGTTTCCGCAAGTCACGGATATCGCTCTTTTGTGTATTTCCACGCATTCTTCACGATATTTCAGAATGATTTCGTTGGGCACTGAGAAGAGCACCATGCCGAGGAATATATACCACATTGTTGCAGGATCGAGCACTTCGAGATGCTTCTTCTCCTCTGAAGTTATCGAGTACATGATACGAGGAATAAGATACTGTGTTGAGAACGAGGAACCTCAATTGCTTTCCGCCATAACCGGATAATCACAGTTTTCCGAAGTGAGAGCAACCGCCCTCCGAAATCAACCCACTTCTCCGAATAAATGGAATTACGAGGTCGGATTGGTACATGTGAATCACCAATTTCCTCGTTTCCTCGTTATGCCTTGTTGAATCGGCGTTATTTAACAGAAATTCATGATCGGCAGAATCTGCGCGGCGAAATGTTTTTTTGCTGTTGTGAGATAATCAGGACAGGCTAAATCCTAAAAATGGAAAAGCATGCTAAGGTTTCCATTCTTATCCGCGCACAGTTTCCATTCTTCACAGGTCATTTTTTTTAATTTACGTTTTTCTCTACATCAAAAGCCGTTCGATCCCCAAAAATGCAGTTTCCCTGTTGAAAGACTTTTAAGAAGGTTAGTCGTGTGCAAAAGTGGAAGGTATGCGCCCTCCGTCTGCTAACATTAGCTTGTAAAACCGATGGACTGATGCCACATTTCGAATATATAATAACGTTAAATCTAGCCACCGCTATTGCCTACACATGCGATAACCAGTTGTCAGAAAGGTCATCGTTGTCAACGCATGTCTGCCGGATCCAACAAATGAACACGAAAGCTTATGCAAATTGAATTATGCAGTAACTCAAGCGGATAGTCAGAACTGTTGATATGTCAATCATAACTATGAGATTTTCATGCAAACAAAAGCGAACATTCAAATAGGTAGGTTGAACCTCTTATAGCAATCCCCGTTACATAAGAACAATTAACCGTTTTTGGTGAACAAATTTTCCCACAATGAAAACTTTTTTTAGTGAATGCTTCCTCAAAGAAAGCAGTTATTTGAGAACGCTGGAAATTCCAGCTTTCACTTTTATTATTGGCAGCAGCATACCCCAGCGGAGTTCGTTCAAATTCTTCATCACATGATTCAAGTAAAGCGGAAAATACTTCTCCGGATTCGCCTGAAACGGATTCAAGGGATAGAATATGAACGGAATGTAAGGTGTATAAGTGTGGAACGGATCAATAATGCCTGGATTCGTCTGAGTCGCTGAAGCAAACTACCGAAAACATCGAGTCCAAAATCTTCGAAAAAAGTTTGAATCCGAACCAAGCTTCAAATAAGAGGTTATATACAAAAAATGCTAGAGACATTGAGCCTCGCAAGTGCTTTCGAGGAGACTTAAGCACGGATAAGAGAATTCGCCTTGTACCCAATTATAGGCGAATATGGCGAACTCGCAGAGAACGATCACAATATTGTCTTAGAGGAGTGCATATTTGTGAAGTTTTCGTATATTTCAGTGACGCTTTGAATACCTTAATCGGTATATCTGCTGCTAAAACATCTGCAAGGTGGTCAGTAAGGCTGGTACATTCTATGGGAAAGAAGGGATGAAGTGAAGAAATCGATGGAAATCACCGAACAGCTCGTGATATATGCACAATGCTCTTGCGAGCTGTAACGAATTGATAAGTAAGAAGTCGTGTGAACATAAATGACAGCAGCTGGATCACTACTTATAACTGAAGCTTCTCTAGTTCTGAAACGCTTTCTCTAGAGATGTTTTCGTCATGAAGAAATGTACGCTACTAACGTATGTGCATTCCTGAACGAGAACACATAGAGCATCTGCTGCCACAGCATTCTCCGTTACTGTTGCTTTTACATAATGGTATATTTGGTCTGCGACAAGCTGCAATCAAATATCTGAGGTTGCCATATAAGGTGCTTAGGTTCAGGTAAGCAGGCGATCGGTCTTTTGCAAATTCTGCAATCTGAATGCGAACATTTCGACTAAAATTTCAATAGATGTGTATTACCAGCGACTAATGAACCTGATATGACCACGCCAACGTTTGAGTATCCAGATTATTACTTGCTCCGTCTTTCGAATTTTCAGGTCAGAGCTGTAATGACATGGAAGTACTGAATGACAGCGGGATAATAAGTAAAAGATGTTTTGCTTCACGTTGCTTTGCCACCATCTGGTTATTACAAGGTAGTCGGTGCAATCAAGAGCACTGCTGTGCAAACTTGAGTATCAGACAAGAAAATAGTCGCATGTCGCGCGTTGGCAAGGTGGCATGAGTCAACCTAGTATCGACCATTATACACCTTAGATATTCAATTGCCTTAATATACGTCAATAACAGGAATGCATCCGAACCGAAGATTCCTTTTTAGCTCGAAGAAAGGCGTCGCACAAAACAATAAGAATGTTTGTGACCCCAGAGACAATAAGAACGTTTGGAAAGGGGACTAAGAGACACATTATCAGCAAGCAACCTCAACAATTGTAGGTGATGAATTGTTAAGGAGAGATCGGAAAGTCGATTGTATTCGAAGGTTGACTAAAAGCTCATCTTCGCCACCAAATCCAATATCTCCAGATACTTCGCATATCGAATCGAGACATGTCGTTGAATCCTTCGGTACAGCAGTCGCCAGTTGTGATATCAACGTGAGAACCCTAAAAAGCATGTCTTCAAAGAATGTGTAAAGGTCACAACCGGTCATGTGCACAGGAGAAGCTCGAAATCTTGACGAATCTGTCATTGCCGAACATTCGCGCCTGCACATAACTTCATAGTGCAACGCGATAGGTACAATGCTGCTCCTTATCATATTTTTTTGCCCTGAGAAACAGAAAGAACAGTAAACAAAAAACTTCATTGGAGCATAACAGGGAGAAACTCACAACAGGAAATTCGTTGAGAATGAACTGCTCATGAGTATGGAGGAAGAATAAGTTCTATGGAGAATTTGTAAGATCTGGTGTGCGCGCGCTTTACACAAGACTCTTACCATTCTTTTTGTCAATTTTATCAATCGTTGCGGAGGCTCTTTCATAGTAATCAGCTTAAACATATTGCTGATGGCTGTGCTTGTAGACGCGTTTTTTATGGTATAATTGCTTGTGTATCGGCACCTGGTTAGCTCTGCTAACTTCGTTGCAAGATTATTGACTACTCCACTAGAGCAAATTCTTTTTCAAAGCATTCCGCAACGGAAACGTCGACGAGGATAAGCACTGAACAGCAATGGGAGTAACCAAGTGAAATTTGTTTGCATCGCTGAAGGAATGAAAAACTGGCTCCTAAAATAAAGTTGGCTCACAACGAAATCATTTCAAATGTTGGTCAGTCACGGATCGAAGGCAATCAGGAAAACCGAGTTTCAATTGGAAAACAATTATATGTTTTAGTCGGTACAAAAAGCAGAAAGCTCATTTTAAAATCGATGTCCGATTGAAAAATATCTGCTGTAGCAACGGTAGCGCGGAATTATATTTGATCAGTACAGTCACATCTCATGTGATGTTATCAGAGCAACAGCAGTACATGGATAAAACCCAGAACAATTAGCATGAGTGGGATCAGTAAAGAATGAACAACAACTTTGTGGCCGCAGCGCAACCGGACACTGACAAATCGTCACCAGAACACATATGAAGACCTTCCTTAGAATCGAAAGCTCAGAAACCAAAGTGAGCAGAAAGTGTGGGAGAGATGAGGAATTTGCTTGTAATGAAAATTACCATGCAGGCTCCTGCAAATGAACCAAACACAGGCGCACAATTAGACAAGTATATCCAACGGATAGTCACCACCTGGAAAAGCCAGCGTTGCGATTAAACGACCGAAAAAGATTGTGTGAATGGACAAGGAGCAAACTTGCAACTGAAGAAAGCACATTCCGAAAAGAATGTCTCGAAAGCAAAAAAATACCACAAACAGAAATTTTCACTGATCCGCTGGCTTGCACGTGCTCTCAAAAAAAGGTGCTGATTACTCCTTTCCAGGTAAATGGATTAATGCGCAGGTGGTATGCGAGATAAAGGATATGGGAAGGACTAGGGGAATGCTCACAAACTTATAAACAACTCCCACCAGACCTCATGAATTTCCTCAGGCACACAGCCAGAGGGGCACACTTTACAGAATAGAAGACTACCACATGCTTTTCGAAGCCGAACGTTTGTAAAAATGCGTTTGAATTCACAGAGGTCGAGTTTTTGACTTAACAAGGTTAAGTTTTTCGGTTGTAATTCGAGCGAATCAAGACACATTGCTGAAAGCTTTTCACAACAGTTTGTCTTTCCGATGTTGGGAATTTCGCGTCTAAAACTAGGCTGCCAGACCTCGGTTGCGTATCCAAGAAGAGGCCAAATTTGAGTTGAGCAAATCGACGTGCAGACTGGATGCTCTTGAGATTTCAGGACGTGCAAAAAAGATGCGATTTTATATGTGTTTTTGATAATCGTATCAATATGTTTATCGAACTTGAATTTGGAACCATTCGGGGTTCTCAGATCTCTAAAGCGATCGTAGACGAGAAATGCGGCAACACCAATTACGTAACTGCATTTGAGGTGAGGCTATATAAACAGCATAACGTTTCGCAATAAAGGTGGCGATACATGCTTACTGAGACAGCGACAATGACTTCAAATGCAAGAGAAAACATGGACGATGGATGCAAATGATAGAGTGATTAGCATACAGTTGAACTTCGCCTACACAAAGCGAACGAAAATATTGTTGATGTTCTAAAAAACAGCAGCTCCTTCACTACAGTTCTCAGGTGAGAAAACCAAGCGTACCGCGCGCATGTTAGCTCACTTACAGGTGAACCTTATGAATGGCAAGAGGCAAGTGAGTAACTGTCACCAACCGATCCATGAGTTTAGTGATAATTCCTGGTAGAGTTGCCGTAAGTGCACAAAGCGATTTCTCCTCTTCGGTTAAGATTCCGTACTGCTGACCATTAGGTGCATCTGAGGAATCAACAATCGGGATGAGCGTAAAGAAAGTTGCGATTATCTAAAAAATAGAATTAAATAACGAAGTAATATGCTGATTAAATCACGCTGGATGTGGCAAACAACGGGAACAAGACGATAATGCTTTACGACAAACAATTTGTGTTTTTATGGATTGCTTTTGTGTAATCAAGGAATCAGCACAGCTAAGTTGAAATTGAAGGAAGAGAGTGGAATTTATCTAACAATAGACAATAACCTAGCAGGTTTTTAGGTGAACTTTGAAGCGAAATCAATGAAAAACCAAAGTACTTGTTTCTGAAGCATCTAAAGGTGACAAACTACCATTCAATCTTCACGCTCAACGCTGTCTTTTCGTTAATTAGTCGATCAATTGTGCCGCCATTTGAAATGTCACATCTATTGACATTACAAATGCATGCGAAATCGTTGAAAGCAGCGAAAACAAAATTCCCCGCTCAGTGAAAATTCAACTCGCTGATGACTGATTGCAAGCTTCTAATGAATGCTAAATTGTAACGTTCCTCAATTTTTGAAAATGATAGAACGCTCATTCCCACATACGTTACAATTCTCGATGATTCATTATATTTGCCTTTTAGAGTTGCTTCTCTAAGTTTATCAAAATTCTGCCCTACTATACTTGTTTTCCGAAATTGCTTTTGGATTAAATTAGCTGCGAATTCCATTTTTAGCCTTCGATTTGAAAGTACTCTTCCTAATTGGAGAAAGGCGACGAATGAATGAGAAATTGCACGCTTGTGACCTTAGAAGCAACGAAAGGATTGGGAGGCGTAAGGGTATTGATAGTTTCGCACGAGTACAGTGAGCGGTTGTGTTGAGACTCACCATAGAGTTGATAATAACCCGACATTGATCAAGAAGAACGAAGCGACGACGATAATTAGTGACGAGAACATCAGATCTTACCCGGAAGGCTAACGAAAGCTTGACTACATCATTGATGTCGATTGCAGACACGAGAGCATCGAGCAAGACCACCGCATGTTTTCTTAGCGGCTCCCTCGCGTTATGTGCACGTTTCACTCCTATGGATTCGGTGGATTTTTTCGTAGATGTCTTCAACCTTTTGCGCACCATTGCGGTTCCAGTGTAAACCTGTGATTCATTACCAGGCTAAGTAGCATATCGAAATGAACGAAGACACAATGTTGTTGGGAACAAGGCCTCAATGGCTGTGTATTGCCTGAAGCAGCATACACTCTTTCCGATCACCGTGACCTTGGGGGAAACACTACAAGAATTCGAAGCAGACATGCTGATAATTGTGCTGATGGCTATGGATATAGATATAAGCACTGAACTGGATATAGAGCAATGTCAAATACTACAAGCGCGAGAGCTTAAACCGCTTTGGCTTGCAAACAGATTTCAACAAGGCAGGACTTAAACTTGTATAATGAGCCATTCCCATGCAACGAAATTTAGAAGTCGCTGTGAGATGGCTATGCTTGAAATTTAAGGGGAAGCAGACCTAACACCACTTTTGCATGAAAGCGATAACGTTCAAGAACACAACTTCGGAGCACGTACCCACTCACTACAGCGATGCTTCCTAGCCCTACGAAGGGAGGTTCAAAGTGGTAGATATTTTCAGCAGAAGCAAGCGAAATCGACCCCCTCATCCTTGCTTGCATAAAGCTCTCCTCACTCTTAAACGCGAGCGGTTGTGGCTACCATCAAAATCGAAAAAATCAGTCTCATATCTGAAGGTGGTGACCTAGGAAACACCAACTTCAAGCTCTCCAGCCCTATTTTCAAACTCCTGGGTCACTCCGAGTCTCGGACCCTTTCAATATCAGCGCGCGCTTTGAAGTTTGAGGCGTACATGAAATATTCGGGGTTGCTCACTAAAGGACATCTTGAGGTCCGGCGTAAGAACCCTCGAGATTGCAGTGGTCAAACAACTCTATCGTGGTCGCAGCCGAAGTTTACTGAAGAATTAATGTTCACATTTAAGCAAACTACATTACACTAAGGCTTCTGCCTCTTTTGTGTCCAAGCCCTCCTTTATGGTGTCTTCAGTTGCGAATGGGCCATCCACAGAAGCACTTGACGTTTTCATTACCATATGAAGGTTTGGTTCATGAGGCTTTCATAAAAAGTGGCTGATACGCTGAAAGGAACTGAACATTCTTGACGGAAGTCAACAAAAAAAGAAAAAACAAAACCGCAATCACCACAGAAGTCTGAACAAAACGAGAATTCAAGTGTTGGACGCAGCGGGACATTTTTTGTTATATTTGGCGCAGCCATCTTGCACACATCCTCCCGATAGTGTTCGCTGATACCGTTTGGGAGCAGAAATATAGACAGAATTCTCAACGTGATTATCTTTGGTCGACGACTTCTCAACGGACCTTCCTTGTTAAAGAATTCAACGCAGATGCGACTTAAAGTTATTTATCCACAATCAGAATAGTACTACTAATCTCACCGAAGAGCTGTTTGGGAATTCGGTAATCCATTGCCGTTTGCAGGTGTTGAAGTCGCAGTACTTATATTCGCCGTTGTCTCTAACCAATGGAACGCAGATTTCTACCAGGCACTCCAAAGATTGCTTCAGACGGTTCGGTTCCGTAGTTGTTGACAGAGATGGGTATACGCTGAAATCACATGTTGAAAAGCTTTCTCTTGGTCGCATATTTACCTGCCAGGTCAGTTCTATTTCGGCACTCTCAGCGATATTGCTGTTATTGCTTGACCATTTTTTACTTCAAAAACTTATTCGTGGTTATAAAGCATTTTGTCCGCAAACATTTTTCAGTGTTTACGAAAGTTACCCATCAGACAAAGGTTATCACAATTTTTTAATTACTTGAGCCATCTGGTATGGCATTTCCTCACGAAAGACCACAGTTTGATGTGAACTAGATGAGCGCTTTAAACGCAATAAGTGGATAACAATTCAATGTGGTTACACGTTCCTTTTCATCAAAGAAGCTATTTTGTTATCTTCTACTTTCGACCTCCTATAAAAGTAGAGATGCATTTGTGACAATTGGTTCCATTTTCTTCCAATTCAGGCATCTTGGGGATGCTGGTGGATACGGCTACGATGAGTGAGATCTACCTTGAGACATTTCCACCTGTCCATTAACGAATTTGTGCAAAATTGATACATGGTATAACCTCGCAGTTCTTGTTCGCTAACCAAATGCAAAGGGACTGTAACAGAAGAAGGCGTAATCCGGGGTGAAACTTCCAGACATTGGAAGAGGTTCTCACACACTTCTCCCGATATTACCTAGTTAACATGTGTTATTACCCAAATAGAACTTGCTGGTTCCAGAACAAAAGCAAAGGCACTCGCTATTCAAACGATGGAACTCCGCACATAAGCCTGGAGAATAGCAACATACAGGTCAAGAACTCGCGAAAGCACGAGGGTTGGTGCAAGAAATGCGAGGTATCTCAGAATGGACGAAGGTAGTGAAGTCTCGACTGTTGAGAATGCGGAGTAGATTACTGAAGGTAGCAACATTGACACGAATGATTCGATCCGTTTATCGGTCAGCTGCATCCACTCCGGCACCTACAATGGCCAGTCAACATTAATTCATACTTACATAGGTCAGAGAAGACAACACATTTGAATGGCAAAACAACTACAGAAATCAACGTTCTCGAGGAAAAATGAGGCACAGTTTGAGGATTTGAACGAGACCGCGGTCGCTTGGCGGAGATGGTCATCACACTTCTGAATTAATGGCTGTTTCAGTGCCACTCGAAGCAAGAACGGAATCAGAGCAGTACCCTAATATGACGCACTGCTCTGCCTCATCTATTTGCTGCTTTCTTCTTCCACTAAGACAGCTCCTTTTGTGCGATTGAATTAGGCTAAGGTAACGCATGAATGCGAAAAACAGCTGAAAGATGTATGTACCTTATGCTTCGTCTTCTTCCGCACACGTTCAATACGTACACGTCGTACCATTTCATTGACGAGTGCTGCCAGGAATGATTGCAGTGTGACTGTGTGTAATCCATCGTGCAGCGGATGCAAGAAAGATTCTATGCATCGAATCACCCGAGATAAGTGCTTCTCAGCGCTGAAACTATAACAGCACTGAGTAACCGACTTCTCTTCATCTAATGATTGCTTCACATATAACTGTTCATCGACTTTCTCTTCCCTTGTTCGATGACAATATATTTCATTCCCCTAATAGCTCGGTGGCAAGATTCCATATATAACTGTTCATCATTCTCCTTCACGGTTGCCGACATTCATGAGAGATTCCTCAGTGCTGCAGGATCGAAACCATATTGTAGGTATTCTACCTATTAGTTTCTATTCCAAGGATTGCTACAGCCTGCTGGAGGGAATATAAAAGTAATTTATTGAAGAGAAAGTGAGTCACACAAACACTGGAATCACGCACGACGTGGACCGGTTAGGCGTAGAATAAACGAATCGTAGCTCAACAGATACCACAAACAACCCCATCGAAATTAAGCAGCCAGACTGCAAAAGTCTACAATGTAAAGATGAAGACTTCACTCATTCAATGCGAACACGTTCATGAAGCGACCATGTAAGTTTAAAGGCGTTCGATGAGCTCAACTTCACTTTATAAGAAAAGTTTCATCGCATTTCTATGTTCTGCAGAGAGGGCAATCAACAAATCTCGGAAGAACTCTCTCGATCGTTACCGACTGGTGGGTTCTATGTTCGACAATGTCTCATGTTCAGGAATACAACTGAAAACACAGCAAAAAGTTGTCATCCAATGCAAACACGACCTGTTTCCCAGCACGGAACAAGAAAGAGACCTACTGAAAGAGAACGACGCGATTACTGTTTAGTCTCAAGTTTGGCCGTGTTTTTGTTGAGGCGAGTACTGAAGGGAACACGGATTTGTGCAAATTAGCTCATGACGACGCAGAGAACGTTAACTGAGGCATTTACGGTTTTGCTCGATTACTGCCCACTGCGTTATGCTTGAGATTATCTTCACATTATAATAATGAGTATGGACATGGAAAAATTGCAACGTGTTCGTAGGTGAATGCGCCAGCATAAATTACCAAGATCGAGCCAGAGAGAGGACCAAGGTGAACAAGTATAACCAAGAAGATTGATGCTGAGCGACCAAAGAGAACGATGAAAAGAGCTCGAGAACATGATGCACATATGCTGAATAGAAAAGCGACCCGGGCAGTTTATCTTTACGGTCTTCACGTTATTTCTTACTCTTGGAGAGGAAAGACCCATCAGCAAGCACAAAGGCGGATCAGCCCGAAGGCAAGGCTCATTGCGCTTCGAGAGGGGGGTGAGATAGAGAGCAAGGAACGCCTCCAGCGCATCGTCCGTAGCTCTACCAATACGTTCTTTAACCAACTCAACTGTCTATGGAGGGGAGGTGGAACTGCAGTGGAGCTGGATTGCCTGTGAGTGGAGTAGCTGCTTGCCCGTAAACATTTAGGACGGCAAAGCTGCCATAGCCAGCAGTCGAAACATATCGCAGAGGGTTCCAGGTTGCAATAAGCCCCGAAAATGTTCCTGCGCACTAAGAAGTCAGGACACTTGGAGCTCCCACAGCAGTAATCAATTCCTTCCCTTGCTTTCTCCACCAACTCTCACCTGCCCCACCCCTGGCTAGATGCGTGAACAACTATTCTTTCATCGGTTAGTGGGTCCTCCCACTATCCAGTGCACTTTCCATTGACCCAGCTTGCATACAGCCTTTATTTCTATGCTTCTCAAGTTGGCTCAACTCTTGCAGACGGCGAAATGGAAATTATGTAGTTCGACTGTCTCCACGAGTGATGAAAGGCGCTCATACCTAGAAATGCAAAAATGTCAAGGTAAGGTTGTTTCTTCTGTTCACTCGAAGCATTCACTCGAAGCACACTGTCTATAGTCAAAGACTTTAGGATGGACATCTTGTACAACCCAATCTTACAAGAAGGGTCCGCTCATGCTCTCATTAAGACGCCGTCTTGCTGCCCTCGTCTGACTGCCGACCATTGCCTTATACGTATATGACTGACAATGCGTTGCAATCAGCCAAGAAATACAGGAAAACCAGAAAAGAAAACATTGTGGAAACCTGTCGTTGGGCCCTCCTAACATCCATACTATCCATTCCGCCCCTGCCGTTTCCGATCCCATGCCCGCTCCATCTCCAACTGACACTTTGCCATCTCGCACGCTCAGGTTTAATGTCCTTAGAAGCTTCGAGAAGATTATCGTGTGTTTCGGTGTCCAGTCTATATATCTGACTTCTACTAGCCATGTAGAAAACATGCGAGAGACGCCAATTCGATTAACGTTTGAGAGCCGATAATTCTACTTTTTTTTTTAAACATGCCTCCATATTCGCTGGTAGAAAGCACATGGCACATTGTTTTTCGTGACGTGCTACTACATTACTCTGGAAGCTGCTAAATAGCACAATGGTTTTAACGAGACTTTATGATTCACAGGTTTAGCTAGAGGAGAAACTTAAGAGCAAAAACCTTCATTCTTATTAGGCAACACACAGAGAAATAGCCCTCCCTGAGGTATTTCGACACTCGCCAAAGTATTATGCCTATGTCATGCTCTGCTTGTTGTCTAAGGACGATACTATTCCCGGGAGACCAGACTTCAAAGTGTTCTTCAAAAATATATACAGATGGCTATCACATACAGATCAAGCTTCACAGAAAAGGAAACTGACGCAGAAAAAATGCTCTGAATGCGGCATTCCCATGAGCTGTTCATTTCTACGAGGTTGTAGAAATACCATAGTTCGTCGAACCATAAAGCAGCTCCAAACTTCTCATGCTCATCAACGGACATTTTCAAGGGAACAAACGCCGCGAAAAGACCGATGAATCTTTCCATTGCGTAATCGTTCCACACGTCGACATAAGGGCGAATCTGAACATTCGCAGCATATCTCAGTTGAAAAGGACAAGGCTTTATGAGAAGAGCGGCTAGTATTCATATCAGTTTCCTATCAGTGCTTTCATGACACATAACTTTGCAGCTTTTTCTAGGAAACGAAGCGAGATCGCCTATGTATCGCAGATTTACTTCCTTCTCGAAAGCAGCACTCTTGCAAACAATCTTTATAGGATCGCAAGCGAAAGATCCACAAGGCGCATCGTATTAGCGCATGTGTGGACTACCTACACAACAGATTTGTGACATTATCTTTATACCTAGACCATCCGCACTACAGCGACTCGCTGATTCAGAACACAGACATCTCTCCTTTTCATCATCGAAAGCGGGCTTAATAAACATTCTTTACGAACTTCAACTTCGCTTACAGGTGTCCCATTAGAACTGAAAATTCCTCACTGGGAATTAATTTTTTGTGCTCTTTTCATTTTTTAATTTGGATTCATTTATAACTTCGTAAATTTCCGACACTAGAACATTGTGATGACCCACATATCCAAAAGCTTACCTCTGTCAAGATTTCGCTTGTTGCAGATAACGGGAAGAACTCTTTTACAGTGAAAGCTACATCCTTTATAACACTAGCGTCCAAGTTCCTCTCGTTGCGTCCATAAGCTACTTCCGTGTATAGTTTATAGAGTGGTCGCCATTCCAACGTCATATGCTTCCTGTTCAAAATTTCTTCGCTGGAAAATGTTCAAGAAATTAAACTCTTAATCTCATTCTATATCGCTATATATACGAAACTAAAAATTTCCCAAAGCATCATTTCACAATGATAAATCTCAATAGGAAGGATATCGGAACATGCATGATCGTGCTCGAAAAAACTATTCTTCAACCTTCAAGAACAGTTAGCGCATTTTCAAGATTCCTGAAAAAGTCTCAACATCTAAACTGTCTACGTTGACGCACAAATTCATCTCTGCCCATATAATTTCAGTATCGCAGAGCGCGAAGGAACACAAGAATTGTGTAAGCAAAAACATCGACAAAACATTCCTTTAGGGCGACCATGACAGCACGCTGCAAATCAGTCCCTGACGATATTTGAACGTGATCACTATAATCATACTTTGCCGCTCGAAAAATTTCCGGCAGTGCGCAGCCGACAGAATCTCAAAAATAACGAGCGGAGGCCCAGAGGTAGCACATAGGCTCACCAATGACGAGAACAAGCAGTGGCGCAGCGAACGTCAGCCAGTTTCGGCACAGGTTCAAATGTGCCCGAAGAAAAACCACAGGCTTTTCTAGCTGAATGGGCGTGGTGCTGCCTGGAGTTGGTCATCTGCCGGTCGATATTCTTGAATGAGTCCCACAAATATGAGTACCCTGAGATGTGCGGGAGAGTTTCACCGACGACGAATTGCCACCAAGGCCACACAAGGGTAATGTGCGGCTGCAGGCTACTTTTTTCTATGCTCTGATCATCAGGTCCTCGTTGTTCCATCGGAGTTTCACATTTCACGATTTATACAAACAGCCTTCATTTTTTGTTCTTCTCATTTGTTTCAGTCATTGCCAGTCTGACGCAAAGCATCCTATGTGAGAAACAGTTGGAACAAAAGTAAAACATAGCTTAAGATATAATCCAGCATAGCAAAGCAAACTTGAGGAAATGGAGGTATGTATGATTTAGGTATGTTCTGAAGAAAATCAGGTATAGTCCGATATGACACAGTTTTGAGCAAGGAGGACACTGAGGTCTGGGTTAATCGCGCACGTCGACGAAGGTGTAATGTGATACATTTCAAAGAATTATATTGTGCATAAATCAGTGCCTCTCCGATCATCGGCGACTGGACGCATGCAGACTATGCGCGCTGTTCTATCCGAGGCGCTGAGAAGTGGGGCATTCATTTCTATTTCTATCGGAAGGGTCGGCCGAGTACCGAGATCTGGAGCTGAAAAACTGAACGCACCACCAGCCAGGAGTTGTTGGAAGAAACGAATCCGCGCTATTAGTATCCATGCAACAGCAGTGATTCAGCACTTATTATGAAGTACCATTGAAGCTTGTAGGAGAAAGTACCAAAACCACCAACTTGATAAGAGATTTGATAAGTGAGCATGCTTTGTGAACAATCCTGTGATTGAGGTCCTTCTCCAAGATCAAACTGTATGCAAATCGAATGAACCGAATGTGATCGTTCTGATGAAAACGTAGGTAGAACGTATCAAGGTAGCTAAAAAGTCGAACTTCACTGTCGGCATCTTAAAATTAGAAGATAAAGAGACATGTTAGTAAGATAGGAGAAGATGCGATGTTGATCTTTCTGTTTCTGTTCCAGCGTTGACACCTCCTTCGAGTCTCCCATATGAACTGAAAGGAAGGGAAGGGAGGCAAAGATAAATTTTTTGCAGAACAGCTTTTTAACCAGGTGCTCTTAAATGTGGCAGCATGTTTTGGGAGGGTGCTGGGATCGATGAAACATTCCCAGGGAAAAATTGAGGAAACCCATCAAAAGTCCTTCCAATTGCATGATTAAATGAAGAGTTTTCCAGAATCGGACACAGCGATTGGCGTTGGAATGAAGGGAAGAGAAAGGTTCTGCATATGATTTACGTGAATAGATGCTCTACATGCGAGGTGATTTTAGTAACAATATTTGTAACACAGTGTGATTCAACGTCGCAAATTCTACCCATTTCAATATAGTGTGGTGTCACTAAGGATTCAAGATCCGCATGTCTAGTTTTACCATCATCATATGCATTATTGCGAACAATCAATTACCAAATGGGAAAACTCACTATTTCAGCTGGTTCATCCAAAATATGAGCCCATAATCGGCCGCATAAACACATGTTGACGCTGCGAGGCCGGCCTTAATCTGTTCTAACCATTCGCTTGCGTCAGAGTTGAGTATTTCGTAGAATGGTAGGAATGAAAGTTCACGCTTTGTTCGTTGGTATCTTGCTTTACTTCGCAAATACCCCTCTGCACTCGTTAATACGTATGTGGGCTAAAATTATGCATGACATGATGCGCAAATTAGTTCCACCGCAACTTCCTGGATGGCCTTTCGGGACGCCCGACTTTTGAGTGTTCTCTTCAGGCGTCCTCCTAGCATAAACACCTTGATTTCCAATCTAGGAAAAGTTGAAACACAATTCACCCGCGTCATCTTTCGCAAAATCTTTCTACGACGTTTCCAAGATATAGCACATCAAGCTGAAGACCATTACTTAAGCATATCACTACAAAGAGAAAGGCCATGAGGCTACATCAGAAAGTGCCAGACACTTCGAAACAGTGTTCTTGTGCACGCCCTCACCGCCGAATTCGAGCAATTCGAGATCAGAGATGTGATGCTTCTACTCGGGATGCTTTCCATTTGCCCCTGCTCTGGATAATCGATGAGGACAGGTTCTTAATCCACCCAAAACAACTAGTGCTTCGAAGACTGAGACACCAGCTGCTCCACTCGGAACCCAAATGGAGGCATCTTTCAGTAAAGTCAGCCAAGCTCATGTGACCAGTATTTCTATCTACGACCCCAACGAGTGACAACTCAGCCTCAAGCAAACCCAATAACAACGTTCGCACACAACATTTCTGATTAGCAAGCTGAACGCGCAATGCCCATAAACGACTCGTGCCATTTACTGTCGAAGTTTTCTCAGACATTACATCGCTCAGATACCCAACTTCCATCGCAACGAAAGAGACACTGAAACCAACCATGTCGCGCCGAGTACTCGTGCACAAGTAACGTTCTTGTGTCGTTACGTTTGTCGCGTGGCGAAAATTTCCAAATTTTAAAGTTCTTCACAGTTCTCTCAAATGTTCAATAGCGATTTATACACATAAAAGGATTCATAAGGTAAATAAATAAAATTCGGAAGTCTGCCAAAAATATGCATAATGCCGTCATACTGTATTTCTTTCTTATGAGACCGCATCACATGCTATCAACAAATGAAAAAATATGCATAATAATGCCGTCATATTTTAACTGACCCGGTCGCTTTGCAGACCTCCTCGAATATACTTTTCGTTTCTGTTCGTTTTCGCTCATTGCAAAATGAAAATTCGGTCATTATTGGACGAATTTTTTAGCACACTCATCTGTTCATAATTTCTTCTGCAGCAATCGTTCTTTTGAGTTTCAGTCGTGGACATTGATGTCGTGCGTTCTTTCCTCTGACGGTGCTTTGCATCTCACTGCACTGCTGTGCAGTGGTGCCTATGAAGAAGACTTTATGGAACGCGCCCATTGATGAGTTTATACAGATGGTCGAGCCATCAATTCGGTCGTTCATGATGCCGCATTTGGAGCAGATGGTTGCTATTAAAAGCAAATGCAGCTAACAAAATTAACAGATTTCTAGAATTGCAGAGAGAATTTCTTCGCTTAGATAGAATTGCTTGAAGAATTGCTAGAATGGCTTCGAGTTCTTGTAACTCGCTCTTATAGCGTCCTAAACAGGCGCAAATTTACGGGTAGTCTTTTCAGTGGCCATGTTATAAATCGAGGTGAAGAGATCAATTAGTTTTATGTAGTGAGTTCGTATACCCGGATCGTTTCCAAAAATAGCCACCTGATGAGCCTAAAAGAGAAACTACGAAAGTTTGTGCGGGATACGCCACAGACAGGCCGGGTTCTGTAGAAAGTGACGGGGATAAATGATCTATGACACGAAATTAACGAAGAGGTGCTCTGCAGTATATTTTTGCTTCGTCTCCTGGTAAAACGTCACACGTTTTGCGATACACACATTAAAACATCACATGTCTTCGATTCGTTTGGAAATTGTTCCTTTTACTTTCCAGCACCTACAACTTTTTCGCGCAGCCACGCTTTGCACTTTCCCGCATGACATTGCAAAAATTATTCCTCTTTATGCTATGCAAGAAAACGTCGTAGATTCGCACTCGCAAAATTTCTGCAAATTGAAACCGGAAAATCATCTGCGTGTTCTCGCCAGATACATTTCGAAAATGTAAGGTAGACAAAGCACGTGAAACACGCGTACAAGTGTAATAAAATGATTTCCAATAAACTGAACCACTTTTTCCACTCTCATTCAAATAGTTTATGGAGGGAAAATTGATCCCTTAGTTGTGCAATACTCATTGCAACATATCCGGTTACACATAAAACCTAACGAATTTCGTCGCCTTCAGACACACGCAATACCCAAATATGAATACATGCGACGTGGTAATGTTGCGAAACATGTGTGACTTACAAAAGACGCGCTGAGGTTCGGAAAATTGCAACGAGCATATCAATAGTTGTATACAGAGTTATGAAGAATTCAGAACGATATTTCACAGTATTACAGTATCACGAATATCACAGCATAGTGAAATTTCGATGCTGTATTATAGAGGCGACCAACCAACCTGAGTGGGATTCGATTTGGAAATCATCCTATTCCGCAGGTACACCCGCAAAATTTTATCCTCACAAGTTTCGGTGTTCGACACTTGGTATCATCGAGGGAACTGTGTGACACGTGAATGGATTATTTTTTATTGCATGATGCACCTCTCGCAAAAGTTTGCAAGAGGTTGATGCATGGCGTAACGGCAGTGATTATGTAAGAAGCAGATCACCTGGTTAAGTTTATTAATTTGGTTATTCGGATTATTCGGTTAATGATGGGTAACTAACCATCTTATTAATCTGCAATATTGACTTGCAGCAATTTGATTAATTACTGTTGGTGACTATTGATTCGATTGAAGAAAGGCACAATCATTGACTCTTTGTCACTGTAATGGAGTGGTACTTACCTTCATATGGAGCGCTCAGGAAGACAACTAGGAAAAGCAATGCGCGAAAGCGTGTCTCGCTTTCAGGAAAGCGCTGGGGGTAGCGACGTTATTATAAATATTTTGGCGCCGCTGGTTAAGCGACAGAACGGTAAGTAATATCTGGTTTCACTGACCGAGTTCTCACAGATGTCCTAGGGTAATATTTGATAGCTTAAGGCAGTATATATATATANAAAACCTGGCCGAGAATGGCGAGGATGAGACCAAAATGGAAATGCATTGTGGCCGACAGCGTGTACAACGTTCGATAATCCGGCCTATCAAGTGATCAAGTGATATATATAAGCAATAATATTCCAGTAAGAATGCAATGGGAGCTCTATTTGGAATATCTCATTCATAGTGGCTCGTCAAACGCTCCGCCTCGTTCCCTTATTTCGCTGTTGCTTTAACGTCTCTAAAACTGTTCCCTCTATCTCTCCGCGTTCTTTTGAGTAAGGAAAGTTGAAAAGCATTTGAAACTGCGTCTTCCGTGTTCAGCAGTTTGAACTTCCCCTCCCTATTATCTTTCTCACTGAAGGTCCTAAGTCGCCCGTGTCGAATTTTCCAACAGCTGAAAGGTGAGCATTAAAAAAGAGCTGGGAGTTGTAGAAATTATGAGGCAAAACTGTGTGGAGAAAATCTACAATATCTGCACTTTGGATATTTTCCCTACCAGATCATTGGCTCGACAATTCTTTTCATTTGTGCATCGTTGAAGGTAAGGAAAGTATGCAAGAATAAACTTTAGGTTGCCCACCTATGTCGGCGGCTCATGCTTTCATGCAACCGTCACTGCAGATTCTGTCTGAATTATATACAAAAACAAAATTATAGAGGATAGGCAATTCCTGATAACGTTAAAACTCAAACCTCACTTTCACTATAAAAACGATATTTAGTATGCTGCCAATATCGACATGCAAATTTCCAAGGGCATTTTCTTCGATGAGCAGTTATTAGAAATGCTATGAATGCGGCAGCCCTCAAATGTTGATTAAAAAATGATGCTTCAAGAAACATCAGAAAGTTCCGTGTAGGAAGGATTCTCCATATGGGACCAGTCTGTATGTGGCAAGTGTATATGAAACATTATTGGCAAATGTGTTCATGAGTAATGAAGTACGGGATGTTTAGCAATGGTTTTAAATGATAAGTTGAAGGTCGGTGAGGAATCGAAAGCGACGGTTAGTGACCTTTCCTTTTCGTTGTTGATTTTGTCGTTCTCTCATCCATCCACCACTGACTCAGTTTTCACATAAAGTCACTTACGTTGGTTCCTCGGTACCATACTAATCAACCTCGAAATATTCGTTCGTCATCGGTACAAACTAGCGTCCATTCGTTCCCTTCATAGGACTTCGACTGCTCGTTTCACGATTCCTTCCGCGGTTTAGTGCTTCCTCATTGTTACTCATGAGGTGCAGTAACAACCATCGGAAAGTACTTAATAGACGCTAATAATAGCAACCATCTACTACTAACGCCACTGATTACTACACTGATTACCTTCTACTAGTGTCCATAAAACTCTTTTAGTGCTGATTTTGTTGCGTAATAGTATGAATATGCTCGCCTCCCTGTCTTATGGAGTCTGACGATTTGTGATGCGCATTTTGCAAACATCCTCGAATGGTCCATCATGGACGCTTGAGGGCTCACAGAGTTCCCATTAAGTTCTAAGGAAAATATCACTTTATCACTCTTAAGAAATTCAAATTTGGACCACTATGCAACTAACAGACTCGTTGAAGGGGCCGTCGCTTACAAGAGGTCGTTTCCTGTACTGACCATATACGAATTTCTAGTGTCTTCTTTCAGAGAAGGAAACTGCTGGAAGGAAGGGGGTCCCCCCCCCTTCCTAACCAGTTTCTTTCCAAGTATAGTATTAAAACATTTAAATCCATCAAAAATGAATGGAAACACACAAAACTGAAATACTGAAATATAATTCCTCCTAGTTCACCAAACAAGTTCACATAATTTTGATGAGGCACCAGAATCGGCATGTTAAAGAAAAGAATCCCCGAATACAGTGCCACTAAGTCTGACATTAACTCATACATATGAGTCCACGCTTTCAGACATTTGGGCAAGTAGTACCACACGATGAGGGAACAAGGAAACCTGACCGCATTAGTGGGAGCTCATCGAATGGCAGTTGCATTGTTGGTTCCATGTCCCTTAACACTGTTCAAATTCTTGAAAAAACTAGGAGACTTCTCAACCGTGTAGATTTTGCATTAAATTTTCCAGTAACTTTTCCTGTGGTCGGCCCCTTACAACCTACTCCGATTTCGTGAAGCTCTTCGTTAACATATGAGTGCACTTTATGCTCCAATGATCCGCTCGTCGTACGGAAATAAACTTCATAGCTCTAAAGTTGCCTCAAACTTGTAATTCCTCTTGCATGTCTTGCACTAGCAGATACAGGAATGAATGTGGTCTGTGGTCCTTTTCGACGATATCAATTCTTCGTTACAAAGTACAGAAGTTAGCATCAGCCGGCAAGAATTGCAAACTTTAGCTGCTGATACATTATTCTCGAGAGGAAAACATAGATTGTGGAATTCGGGTAACAGAAAGAATAAGGTACTGCTCTGGGTTTGACATTTGAACAGTACTTTATGAAGCGGTGGTTATGACGGTATCGACGACATCTTATGAGGGGAAGAAAGTGGCATACTGTGGAGTTAAGTGGGCATTGGTACACACTGCATTGCTGGATTGAGCTTGAGGCTGTAAATGATGGGTTGTAGATTCCGCCGTTTGATACATTAGCAGCTTGTAACGAATGGTTTTTATGTGAAGAATCTTAGTCTTTCAGTGGAGTATTTCTTTGCATTGAATTTGAAGCACTTTCCTTAAGAACTTTCCGTGGTTACAGCTCGAGTTCCCGTGGAACAAACAGTCTCTCAAATAGTGCCCAATTGCTACTACTTTACCTTGCATCCGTGTCTGCTGAGAAGGTAACAAAGTCGCTATTGCTGTGTAATAGGAGGTAAACGCCGTCTTAAAATCAAATGGGTAACCTCCAAAACAGGGTCATGCTAAAATGTTCTAACTCGAGGCTCACTGAAAGTAAAATCACCGTTGTTATGACGGTGACTTCAATCAGCATCATCGTTGTGACGGTAGTTCGATGCTATTTGAATGAAACATGATGACTGATAAATATTCTAGTATTATATGAATTTCGCAGTAACAAATGTTCCTGCCTGTCAGTAGGGACATCATTCGCAAACTCGCGTTCTTAAAAGGAGATTAACGCGAGAATATCTCTGCTGTAGGAATCAATGACTAGTTCAGTGCAGAAGAAATATGTATGAGTATCAACTGCAGTCCACATTTAGAGGATTGGTATGGCCATGGAGCTAACAGACGGAATTTGCTGGTGCCCCCTCAGAGGAAGAAATAATGTCCACTGTGGAACGGTTCTAAATATTTTCGAAGTAATTAACCCCGATTCCGTCCCTATCAGGTCTTCAGAATAGGTTCTCAGAAAGAAGGTGCCAAGGCACCTACGAAAGTAACTCTTGGGAATCCTCATGATGCGAAGCAGCTTCTTCGCAACGTACGCAAGCTTAAGGCGATGGATGTCATTCGTCCGTGTTTAACAGTTGAAGAAACGAAAAAAGCATTAGTACTAGCGTCAGACATGCAAGCGAAATCCACAGACTATCACTCCACTCGTTGTAAAGGATGGTCGGATGATATGGAGAGATTAGGAAAAACCAGAGTTCTATGAAACGTTCCCGCAAGCACAACCGTGGGAATGCTCAGAATTACGAGACCCACGACTGACCGTCCATTCGATCAGAGCAAAGCAAGTGACACGAATAAAGCAGTCTCTCAGCAGTTGTATTGACAAGGATAAAGACATATTCCTGCTGCCTATTGAACTGTTATTTTATGGTGAACAAGCTCCAGCTGCAAAAGTCACCTCAGCGCGTTGGTGCTTCCAAGATCACACGTCTTTATAAAACCTGGTTACCAGGGGAGGTGTCCGATTGTTGTGGTTCCAGGTTCCAGGTATAATGTATTCCGTTCGAATGGGTCTTGGGGTATGAAAGGACGCGATTTCGCTACGTGGCCTAAAGTGCATTTTTTATTTGAAGGGAGTGACGTGTTGACGCTGAGTCTGGATGTGAATTGGTCAGCGCTGAATTTTCTCACATAAAATTTTGTTCGACGCCTGTGAGAGAAGGCAACGAAGTAATTGAAAATGTTCGATTGTCTTCCTTAAGACCGCTTTAACTTTTGTTATGGTCAACACTGCAGCTCTCCCTCCTTCCATATGAAAATATCCCATATACACACCTATTATATCATTTTTGCCATAGTGGTAAGTCATATCTAGCTCTGCTTCGCCATAACTTGCTTCGACGATCCAACAACTCTCCTGTTTATTCTATGGGAATGTAAAAAATTTTAGCGATGCTCCATTCAACGTCCATAACGCTAATCTAGGCCAGCTTCAAAGCTCGTTGGGGCGTGAAAGCGATCGTGGAAGCGCCTAACAAAGCGAGCAATCTACTTCCCAAGGTCCGAGATAGTTGTTGCAAACGCCACTGTTCCTTTGTTCATCAAACGATCTGCAAAACTCGAGGATTTTAACACGTAATTCTCGACGCGCTCATTTTTCTTTGATAGCAGCAACGACCCTCGTTGCATCTATTTTTCCTGCTTGGATGAACGATGAAGGGTTTGGAGGAGGAAGTGACTGCTACCTTTTTCAACTGCGCGAATATTATTGCAGAATGGAAGCCCTCATGCGTCGGAGGAAACTGCTGAAATGATCTCAAAGCAGCCCGCCATGTCTGAACTCTGAATCCAATTCCGCCTGTGGCTCCATTTGCGGCTCCGCAGCGAGGTTAGTGATCAGCGACGATGCTTGATTACAAACTTGAAGCGCGCATTTTCTTGTTGTTTACATGGCCCGATTTCCTCATGGTTGCTAGAGACTTCCCTTCATAAACATTTGGGGGAGCAAATGACCGAAAGTATAGCAGTTGAAATTGACCCAAAGTGCGCGGAAGGCAGTTTGCTCAGAATTGAAAGACTTTTAACTAACAGACTGTCTGAAAATCGTTCAATTGCTCAATGGTGTGAAGACAAAAGATTTCTTCTCCAGGTCACCGATGGAAAGCGAACAAAGCACGATACCACCAGGTTCAGCCAACATTAAATCGAAGAACCACTCCCTTGCGACGACTAATGTTGAAATGAAGGATCCCTTAGTAGCAACGCCAATTACAGAAAAAGAACTAAAGGTGAGACGTCATTCTTGAACAATTTATGCTGTTTAGAAGATCAAATGCATTAAAATTGTCACTGAATAATGGCAGACCACCAACTAGGACTATGAACTTTGATTAGAAAGCCTGATTAGGCATCCTCGATTGCTTATGGGATTCTACACGTGTACTCGAACCCAAGATTAATTGTGTAAGACGTGACCGCTTTGTTATATTTATTGGCACTCCGTCACTTAAGTAATAGGAAACCCCTAGTTACTTGATGCTCATTCTTCTCAAGTATGCTTTATGCATCATTGCAGTAGAACAGAGTTACCCATGAGGTATTTCTCACGTTAAAACAAAATATGAAACCCTTAGCGTGAAATCTTCACTTATCACATTCTATCAGCTGGATTCAACCATGAAATTTTTGAACGCTCCACTTCCTCCGGAAACGGGCAGAATGTAGAATACAAAGAACTAGAAAATTTTGATCCTGTGGATGGTTGAAATAGAGATGGGAATTGGGATAGGAAGGCCACTCGCTCTGTGATTGAAGAAACTGTGGCTAAGCAGCTAAATATGAGGCGTTTGGATGTCTCAAATGAGAGTCCATATTTCCAAACAACTGCAACGGCCACAAGTACTCTTTTATTGTTGCTTTGCAAGTGCATAAAACTCACCTTTCGAATATGTGGCTTTACTTTCATCACTTGCACGGCGTTAGTCTTCCCTCGTCAGAAGCAAGGGACTGCGCATCAAGATCTTCACAGAATAGTGTTATGTCACATATTTTTGCAAAGATGGGGAAGGGTCGCTCTAAATAGTTCATTCCATACGTTGTACCTGGCGTTTGAAGAGAGGCAAGCTAGCAAAGCTCGTCACCCCCCTATCTGGTCTGTAGGAACATCACAACTGATGTTCGCTATCAACTGATAAAGTATTTGTAGGGCTTCTTCGTTCCACCGGAAACAATGCAAGAAATCGAGTTTATTAGAAGGGATATGTATTACCCACCCCAGAGCAGAGAGAAGCTTGAAAAGGTTTGAAGTTTCTTTCCCTCTTAAATCATCCAGTGAATATCTGCTAAGGCTCAAAATTTTTTTGGTGGGAGGAGTACGGAATGAGGCAGTGGAAAGTTTTGAAAAGTCGACTTAACACATTCACCGAAGGTGCGGTCGCCATTAACTTTCTCTGATTGGTAAAAAGCCAACTTTTGCACTGCTGCATTATTGGCAGAAGTAGAAGTGCTGTGACGAAGAGCAAAACTGCTAACGTCGGATGTGGTGAAACGTGAAGCTCTTACAATGTTGTGATGCCACAGAAGGGATTCGGAACTAAGTTCACGGGTGAGCTGAAGCCCATAAGTCTTAGACACCACTAAATAATTTCGTTCACTAGTGCAATGGGTCCATAGACACTTGCTACTGAAGATGGTGGTCAGAAAAACTTTGAAAGTAATGCAACATTTTACTCACTTTGAAGGTACGAGAATGCATCAGGAACATTGGTGCATCACGCTGCAAAGTGTACCGCAAGCGTCTCAGATTGGCACAACGCACAATTCATTGCTCACGTGATGGAGTGTTCTGTGATCGTCACCGCAATCCAGAGGCATATCAATGCTCCGTGGACTACAAACAATAAGGTCGATGAGGCTTCTCAAAGAGAATCCGAAGGTCAACGAAGGTGGACCCTATAAGGCCAAACAAGACGCATGAGCAACAGCGGCGCATTCCCATTATTTATGTGCGAGTGGATGCATGGATGTTGATGTGGATCACTCATTAAACCATTTTCTTATAATCGTGCGACATCGTGAGAATAACGTTGTTCATTGTTCGTCAGAAGACAGCCGGGTTCTACTTGTGAGTGATACGTGTATAAGCGCCGTCGTTTCTGCACTGTGCGTCCCTCTTGCGGCAAATCCCCTCTGTAGAATGAAAGACGACGTAGTTTGCTGAGATAAACTGTCTCAGAAGCCGATGTCATAGCCCAAGCACCGCTTACCAAACAGCAAGCAATTTCTAGCGCCTAGGCGGCAGAAATCAGATTATTGAGGAGAAAGATAAACAGAACGCTAAAACGAGCTCCATGTTGGAGAAACGTCATATGTGCCGTTTCTTAGGTCTTGAGAAACGATGCCGCGAGTCGACGGTGTTGAATTTTGAAAGTAATGCAACATTTTACTCACTTTGAAGGTACGAGAATGCATCAGGAACATTGGTGCATCACGCTGCAAAGTGTACCGCAAGCGTCTCAGATTGGCACAACGCACAATTCATTGCTCACGTGATGGAGTGTTCTGTGATCGTCACCGCAATCCAGAGGCATATCAATGCTCCGTGGACTACAAACAATAAGGTCGATGAGGCTTCTCAAAGAGAATCCGAAGGTCAACGAAGGTGGACCCTATAAGGCCAAACAAGACGCATGAGCAACAGCGGCGCATTCCCATTATTTATGTGCGAGTGGATGCATGGATGTTGATGTGGATCACTCATTAAACCATTTTCTTATAATCGTGCGACATCGTGAGAATAACGTTGTTCATTGTTCGTCAGAAGACAGCCGGGTTCTACTTGTGAGTGATACGTGTATAAGCGCCGTCGTTTCTGCACTGTGCGTCCCTCTTGCGGCAAATCCCCTCTGTAGAATGAAAGACGACGTAGTTTGCTGAGATAAACTGTCTCAGAAGCCGATGTCATAGCCCAAGCACCGCTTACCAAACAGCAAGCAATTTCTAGCGCCTAGGCGGCAGAAATCAGATTATTGAGGAGAAAGATAAACAGAACGCTAAAACGAGCTCCATGTTGGAGAAACGTCATATGTGCCGTTTCTTAGGTCTTGAGAAACGATGCCGCGAGTCGACGGTGTTGAAATATGTTGCCCGTCAGATGGCTGCATAACATCACCATATCTCAACTTTTCACACTGAACCAGCGTTGAAACCCAACTTTAGCCGCACTTTTTCAGGCAGTTGACAAATGGCATCCTTAGAGGTCTCATCGTAATCATTTACAGATGCCAATCTATACGAGGAGGGAAGACGAGAAGAATCCGACTATCTGTCTTGAGGGGCGTGGACTTTTTTCTGCTCATATGTTTGAAGAAGGTCAGCCCAAATCCGGAAAAATTAAGCGTTGAACACCGGATATTGCTCGTTTTTTTACACTCTATTTGATTATTGAGAGTATATTGACACATGAAACGCAGTTCAAGCACATCAGTTTTATGTAACGGTGTACTCCAATCAATTCTTGTCTCTACTCAGCCATCCAATTGACCTCTGTTCCCATCGGTCTCCAGAGTCAGGCACGTTTTAACCAGACTTGAAGCCGTTCTTAGAGCATATTATATCGTAATGTATCAGATATCCCATACATTGCATCCTCCCGGCTTGAAATATTCTTGCACTCCGTTATAGTGTTGGATTAATCCTTCAAATCTTAGAAAGATCGTTTCCGCATGAAATGCTCTTAGCACAAGACCCTGAATTCCTGCCTTCTCACTGTACGTCCCAACTTCTAGCAATGATCTTTCAACCTTTCAACAAAAAACAGTGACATTTTACCATTACAGCTAAAGAATACACACGAAGATGGAAAAGTGGTCGTTCTGCTAAACAAGTGCAAAATAAGACGACATGAGGATTGCAACTCAATCCCGAGAAAATCATTGATACTGCCAAAAGCGACTGGTTTTTCTTCCTTAGTAGCAACATAATGAGCTTAGAATAACTTATTCTTGCCTAAGAGGCGAGAAGGAACTCACATTTATTCGAAACGACTTATATCTTTCACTCCATTACGTCCCTTCATGACCACTTCGCACATACATTACATTCCCCTTCAGCAGTGCCCACCTCCTGACGTCCATTTCTTTCTGTCAATTTTTTTCTTTCTGGCGGAAATTTCACGGAAAATGCACAGTACGCTTAGCCGTGTCCCTCATCTCGGACACTTACGCAAAGCGTCGACTGAGGCTAGGATCAAAGTAAACCTTTGGAAAGAAGCTGTGGATAAGCGGTCCCAGCCGGTTGATGGAAATTCGATAGAACTACAACGGGAAGGATAGGGCAAGCCCTTCCCCGTTGCCGTTACATGAACACGACTGTTAAACGCGTGGGATGGAGAATGGTTCTAAATGGTGAACATGCGGCTAACATTGACCATATTGTTTCGTTTTTGTTATTTTGGACGTTTTCCACTTTGCTGCAATTTGCAAAAATAATGTCACCGCAATTTCGCATCTAAATCCAATGTGTAAATTCAAAAGAGCAGAAATCATTCATAAGCGAAGTTAACACGTTGTATATTGTGCCAATCCAGCAAACCCCATTCCCTTCATCGGCGATTCATGCAACCTCAGCAAGCGGTAGGCAAGTCAGTTCACGCTTATTACTTCACAGCAACTAGGCTCAGCTACGACTGTTGTTTGCATTACTACCGAGTTGTGGTATAGCAGATCATTGTTTCCCCTAAGGAAACACCTCTAACGGTGTGTCAACAACAATATGCAAGTAGACGTGGAATATTTATGTACGCAATCAATGCAAACTTTCTTCCACAATTATCTATAAAAATTAAGGTCATTACGTCGGGTTAAAGAGGCGTAGGCATAGGCATTAGCAAAAAAAAAGATTTCCTCCTATAGAAAGAATGGTACTCGACCATGTCACCGTATATTCAAAACATCTCAATAAATTACGAGCGTTTGATTCAAAATTTAATAAATTCAAATTTCTCGGTTGCACATTTCAAAATTGCTTATTCAGCCACATTAAACACCAGAATATTTACGAGCAACCTCTCCATCAATACGATAGCCATTCAACGTCACCATCATCGTGATGTCCAATGAACAAACGTGAACATTAGGCCAAACAAATTGAACTAAAATTTCCCATATTAGCGCGAGCGTAGTGAGTGGAAAAAATTCAACCGAATGAGACGAATATAAAAGTTTGTATTTGAATACAGAGGCTGCAAATTAGCTTTTTTTTATCCATGAACAAACCAGTCATGCGGCAGTACTACAGATCTAAGAGCCTTATCTAAGACCACATCATTTTCTACCGGGAGGAGCTGAAGAGGAGTCGACAGGGTTCTTCGATGGATATTCTAGTCGTTAAGGAAAGTCGTACTGCTCAATAGTCCGTGATGGACACCTGCGACATCGACACAAGAGGTGATATTGCTGAGGTTAAGAGTGAACGAGCAGGCACTTATCAACGTTCGTTCTCATCCTGACGCAACTGATGTACAGAAGTTTGGCCGAACACTATTGAACTTAAAGATGTAGAATTTTAGCTGTTCATGGTAACCAATGTTTACTTGATTAGCTTTATGAGCTTTTCGAGGAGAACCGGTTGAACATGAATCGCCAAAATTAGACTCTATTATTACAGCTGTGGGACACAACGAAAGACACGATGGAAAAAAAAAAGTCTCAGCCACCAGATGTCCGAGGATATCGACATCGGGACAAGACGACAGTGGTCAATGCAACCCTACCGTTTGCTGGAGGTATCTGCACACTAATGCTCATCAACGTGAGCTCCGTTCGTCTCGCATTCAAGATGCGCTCTTCGAGTAGCCATCACTACCGTTTAAGACCTGTATACGGATTCGTTGATGCAGCGTCCATGACACCTTTGGAGATCATCCGCTTGTCTGGACCTACTGGTGCCGATAGACTTGTTGCTCAATTCAAACTCGCACCCACCAGGGTAAGAGATCCGCAGATCTTGTTTGAATCCGGCAGACCTTACGAGGTAACAACTCATTTGACCGCGTAGTAAGATCTTTCAGAGCAATTTCTACCTTAAGAGGGAAACCCGCTAGCGCAAAACAAAATTTGAGAACATTTATTAGAGTTGGTACTTATTATGCGTTCCTTCAGCTGGTAGCAATGAACAGTTTATTGTCACAGTTGCTCAGAAACGATGTTGTTCAATAATGAAAAGTTCGCGTGATTCCAAAAGTGTTAAAAGAACTGTGATATTGTGACATGATTTTGATTAGTGGTACTGAAGCATATGCGAAGTGCTGAAGAATGAGGGCTGAAACGTATCCGGCGATCAAAGAGCAACTAAAAAGAGAGATACCTAGCTCTTTCTCTCGCAGTTCACTCTATTTTTTCATGCTTACCAGTCTTATGGTATAAAAACCAGTTAGATTTCGATTTCATACATTAACGGTCTAAGTCTGCCTATTCCAAAACAGTGAGATTCTTTTTTTTTAGCTGGAATTGACTTTCAGTCATGTGGACTGCTGATTACCGTACGTGTTCATTGTTGTATGCTCATTTTGTATATTGTACATGTGTGTTTATATTTTACGTTATTTATGTATGCAGGCATTATGTATACAATACAGGAATCATACATCATGCAGCTACTTGGGAGTGTTCTTGCTCGAGATAAGAGGGGGGGGGATTAAATCAATCTCAGTAGCCGAAAAAGGCTATGCATGTGGGTGACCAGTTTCATGTATCAGGGAAACGGAATTCACCTACGGAGATTGCACATCGCAAGAAATAGCAGCCTTCGCATAGGTCTGCATTAGTGCTATGTCACAGAGTTTCTTCCTTGGAGTATTTTCGTTCATTCGAGATATGCTTCCAGTTCACATCAAGAGTATCCGTAATGCTTGTTGACTTTGCCTATATTATCTTGAAATCATCTTTCACGATAAACTGTTGTTTCTCTAATGACACATGTGTAGCAGGTTGCTTTCCAGTGTTTCTCATTTTAACACACTGCATCACGCAGCTTCCTTCTGTTCTTTGATCTAATCGAGAATTCTTTTTCAACTTCTGGCCGCAGAATCGGCGCTTCTGACATCCCTCACAGAGATGACGAAAACTGCGGGGGCATCCGGCCGACGCGGGAGAATTGGTCACAGCAGATTCCCCGCAGGACCGGCAGATTTTCTTGACCATGGGAGGCGTCGCGGGGGCAGATGGCTGTGAACTCCGAACTCTACCTCTTTCTCTCTTTGTTGTTAGTTTTGCGGTTTTTTATTCTGCTTGAACGCTTCAACGCTTGTCTCTCAGCAACTACTCAAGAGGATTCAGACAAGAATGCTGTGTCCATGGTGATTCACAGGGTGGAGGGATCCACGATCAAAAGCTTTTACTAAAAACGATCTACAGAAGGATCTTCCCAGAAGCATCAAGATTAACAGTGGAGCACGCTGCTGCCACCTCCGTTTCCTCTCCTCCTTTACATGAGTTATGGGAATGTAGGAATGTAGAAAACACGCCAAGAGGCGATAACTTTTCCTGCCACAGTTAAGGCAGAACCCAAATATCATTGTTGCACCTTCCCGCTGCAATCTACCACTCGCAGGTAACGCCACAAAGTTCCCCTTCGTATAATAGCATGATGTACAAAACATGACAACAACCAGGCGATATCCTCGACACAAATTTATTCATATGAAAGGAAAATCAATAATAAGTGTAAAATGACTCACTCAAAACTAGCGAATGATACATAATTCGTGTTTACGAGGAAAATAACTCTACATACAGAGAGCATCAATTATAGAGTTGGTTTTGCTAATTATAAGGTGTTTAGAAAATATTTCTAAACACCAAAGAATATACTCATAAGAGAGTATTCGATCAGACAGTGCACCTATCAAGGTGAATGAATATGCAAATCAAGACCGCGGAACATATCATGAACCCCAAATCATCAATATTCAAATATGCAATCAGTCTCGTATAGATGTGACCTGCAATATTGGTAGCCATTATGGAATGTTATCATCAAAAACTATTATGTGCAAATAAGGTCAGTGGTATCAACAACGATACTATAAACTTTGTGAATATTCCACTTTCACAGAGTGCACATCCATCTATTCAACACTCAATTCTTTCACAGTAATACATATATAACACAAAAACTCATCCCGCCGAACAGGATATGCGGCACCAATATAAAATAGCACTTGCGAACTTTTAGCGGATAAGGCAAATCTGAGGGTGTGGAACGGGATAGCAGTGCACGAGGAAAATAAAGCCGGCAACATCCGCATATTTGTGGTCTGCTGTGAGGAATTCCTATCCTACGATCTGCGTGCACAAGAAACGGAAGCTGAAAAGCGACAACAAATGTAGCAGAGAAACAATGCATAGGATGAGGCGCGCCGACCCTCTGATTTACTAAAATTCGCAATTACGACGTATCAACGAAAAATGCATTTAAATATTCCAGCGCCCTATTATGTCAGTCGCTGGTTACATTGAAATTTTGTGGAAGGAAGTTTGCTCCAGCAACTTCTTTCAATAAGATATAAACAAAGATATAATGTCAAGCATTTCATGAGTGAAAAGGAAAAAATGTTGCGATAGAGGAACCATTTAATGCCATAGTCAAAGAGAGAATGGCAAAAGAGCCTACAAAATGTAGGACTTTCATTCGAGGAAGTAATGGAGACTTGATGGTAGTCCAACTGGTTCATCGCTACTGAAAACTTCCTTCAAAGGTGAAGTAGCAGCAGAGCTAAAGAAAACCCTGAAATTCAAAAATTCAAAAGTATCGAAAAACTAGGGGTTGAAAGAGCAAAAGGACCTCAAAAATTTCACATTTAAAACTTAAACGAGATACAACGATTAGACTATAGATGAATATTCAAACTGTAAGCCTTCCCATTCTGCCTCAAATTAAAGAAGAGACTGAGAAGGCTCAAAAATCAGGTTCAAGATCCTCAGAACCGCAACAATGAAAGACACTCCTGATTCCGTTGGTTCTCCCTTCCCTCTGCAACTATCATCTTTCTGGTATGATTTTGCACAGAAGAGGCCACTTATCTTGCATTTTCACTCCTAAAAATTTCTCCCTTGCCATGATCAAGAAGTAGCCGCAACGCATGCATTTCAACAACGAGCGCACACTGAGTTGCTGCAGAAGCTTTTATGGTCTTTTGCCGAACAGAAACCGTTTTTTTTAAATTTAAATATTCACATAAACCAATCAAAGCTGCATTCGTTCTTACGTTCATAATCTCGTTCCATCACGTGAACAGGAATTTAACATCTGCTTTAAGATATTTGTGGTTTTGGCTGCATCTACTTAAGGTCTTCGAAGCGCCATTTTAGCCTGCTGTCGTCTTCAAAGGCAATTTGGTTCTGAATGTTTCGAATAGATCGACAGAAGCTACAAACGCAGAGCAAGACTGCCCATATTGGCTGCAGACAGACACCGGTAATTGAAATTGTCGTTGCCACAGATTTATGCCATTCCGAATTGCCAAGTACCCTTACAAACTAAATCCCTCATACCGTCGTGATCGATCGCAGAGGTACATTGAGGCTACAATGTAGTGCCGTAGTCGGAACTACCCTCATCGTGAAATATAATTCTGTTGTTTTTGGCAAAAACAAAGACCTCTACGGCTAGCACAAGCTTTCAGCGTCTTTTCAGTATTCTACTTATTGAGTTTTATCAGTGCCTTCATTGGTAAATATAATTACATTTTATACCTGTGCTAAAATTATCCACGATGTTTTTGCATCTTTTTAGAGCACGAAGTTTAGCAAAGAAAAGATGACAATCAAGACTGCTAAAGAGACTTCATTAAGGTAAACGGTGATATTCGCTTCTTTCCCACTCACAT